>CABFOV010000756.1:25671-39481 GCA_902141375.1 Timema poppense
CTCTTTCCCAACGCAAACGTGGGCAGATTTTTTATATATTAGATTTTCCCCATCGCTACCACATTTGTGTGGTTAAATGTGGACAGCCCGGATGGGTAGTAATACGTGAAACGACACAATAATAGTTCAAATAATAGAACGGTAGTCATCGATGAATTGGGGCAAAATGCCACTGAAGTGATATTACAATTGATTTACTGACCACAGCTTAGCGGCCACATTGCAATAGTTATTTACAATTTACATGCATTTGAAGCTTTTCATAAAATTAAACCACAATGTTTTGTATTTACAATCTCCCTCCATTCAAACCTACTGAACTGAATATAATCACCAGTGAGCGTAATTATAAAAGTGGGTCTATCTGTTTGCAAGAGATATAATTTTCTAAATTGTAAATATAATATGTGTGTTACATACACATTAATTTTGTGTTCTCTATCAACAAAGCAATGCTCTAAAATTCTTTACGTGATGTCGAATCACATTTGATCAATAGTTAATATGCTTGATTCTAGAGAGACCGTTCCCCATGTTTGTCATTTTAAATGTATGACATAATTGTTAATTTTTTTGTTATTATTACTATAATATATCCTATTTATGTTAAAAGATGAATGTGAGCTCAATTTTATGTTTCTCATACAAAGTGAATGCTTACTGTTATTTTAGAACTTAAACTTCACTGATTTCGTGACTCGACCTATCTAATTTAAAAATAGCTGAGTAGGGAGGATTAAATTTAAGTAAGTACACTAGTATTAGTCTAGAGAGAAGATAGATCAACATACTAGAAACTACTTTCATGATTCCTGTCGAGAATTGAGCTTCTCCTTTCCGGGTCAGATTTACTTCCGCCATGATCCACATGTGTTCTAAAGCCTCATCTTAATAATTCGGTAATTCCGTATCTTTATATTCAAGTCCATAAGGTTTTTACTTTTGCGCACACTCTCCGTGTTCTTAATCACGTGATATTGTGTCACCAATTAGGAAAGTATAATAATATAATACTTTGTTCGTTCAAATTTGTAATAGTAAAACAATCTCAGTTAAAATATTCATAATCTTGATATACTAAACTTTCAATCCTTAGTCGGTAGCGTGTCTGTCTACTGAGCTAAGGGACCTGGGTTTGATTCCCGGCATGGCCGATAAATGTATCATTGGTGAAATGTGGATTTACTCTTTCACAGTGATAAATTAACGGCCAGGGACTATATGTTGTGTTTGTTCTAGTCTTAAGTTAGATTATAAGTCATATGAAGCTATGACAAGCCTAACAAGCCGGTAATGGAAAATATATGTCTTGAATAAAAAACTTACCCAGGACATAGACAGGAAACAGTAACTTAATGGATGTAAAAAAAACACTAAAGATTTTTTTAATGAATGAGAGAGTACCTTAGAGATAAGTAGACGTGGCTCATCCGGTTTTTAATAAACTGGATCTCATTTTATGAAGAGTAAGCTGTTGCTCGAATCTTAGCTGTAGCTAATAGGTTTTCTCATTTTGTCTATGTGTAAATATGGGTGCATTTCCTCAAACTACTCTTCTCACCCTTGTCAGATAGCCGTATCGGTTGGCACGTGGACGGAATTTAAAGTTTGTATAGTCTAGTATTCCGTTGATGAGGCGGTTGCGGTTTTAATCGCACCCGGGTGTATTAAAGTACTTTTTTCATAAATGGTTTCTCACTCTTTTTACACGCAAATGCGGAATAGTTCATAATTTATCTTTCCTGTTCCGTGTTTTTAGTTAAATGCGAATATACCATACAGGTAGTAAGACGGAGTACAATAAAAACTAAATAGCTAGCCGTTAAATAACCATGTTGTTAAAAGGTGGGAGCTACAATTATTAGGCTACCTTTTTTAGCACCGCGCCTTACTACCTGTGGTTATACGGATATGTACTAATTACGCTAATGAGTTAGGGATGAGGAATATGGAATTTAGAGGAAGTGTACTCGCATTTATGAGGAGGCAGAGTGGAAAACATTTTGGAAAAGCCACCCTCAGTATACCTGACCGGGATTCAAACCCATAATCTCCCTGTCATCAGCAGTATATGCTAACACAATAGTGATGCCTTAGACCATGGGACCACCAAAGAAGGTTAAATTTTATGTTGATAAGGAGAGAAAATAAATAATTAAAATAAAAAAAGAACACAATCAGGATGGCCAAACTTGTCAGCATATTTAACTACCTAATCAAGCTTTATGATTCACTTTTTTTATGTGTTTTACTTATACATTCCTTTTTTTCTTAAATTTGATTCAAATTTTCTTTCACCTTTCTCTCTCTTTAAATTCAAAATGTGTAATATAATTTGTTTCATGCTTTCCTTCTTTCTGTAAGATTACACGAATTTACATTTATTTGTGATGCTCTAAAAACACTTCAAGTCTTCCGATCTCGCACAGAGTTCAGTGTAATATTCATACTATTCACCTTGTCAAATATCGTAACAAAACTAGAGGCAAAAATTAATATTTTTAAGTGTTTTTTATTGCGTCAATGGAATATCTTAATTAAAATAACAGAATAGCAAAAGTGACCTTTTATACATTGACTTTTCTTTACGAATGGAGATTTGGAGCACCCTTTTATAAAATACAAATATATTTTTTGCGATCAACATTGATAAGATTTTACTCTATTATTAGTGTTATTTTATAGGTATTGATAATATATATCAAAAATGGCAGCTGAGTATTCCATGACTTGACGTATAAAAACATAAACTTTGATCTAGTAAACTTCTAGTTTTAGGATGTATCCATTCATAATAAAATTGAGGTATGCTTCAGAATTATGTAAATTAAATACTTTGTTAAGAATAAATTTTAAATGGTAGATATAATTTGGGTCTTCGTTTGAAGTACAATTTTATTGTTTTGTTTTGATGACAGTGCTCTAGCTAATGGCTACTTCAACTTTATGAACTAAGAGAAGAAAATGAAGAAGGTGAGCTGTAAATAAATGAATAATTTGTCGTCTGTAGTGAGAGTGCAAAACTCCATTATGTTTGAAGAGGGGGGAGGAGGTAAGACACCCCATGTTCTCGGTTAGATAACAAACCTTACGAGTATACCCCCTCCTCTCTCCCCTCAGCATCCTCATCCAGAAGAAAATGTAAGTCCTTTATAAACCAGTGGAAAATACATCAAATCTAATCTTTATTTTATTTAAAAATTAATAATGCTTTATGTGAACGTTTGTAGTTAGATATTCGCATGAGAAAGGTCAAACTAATTCAAGTTCTAACAGTACCCGCTTCGGTGGTCAAATGGTCTGACGAGGTGATCGGGGTTCGAGTCCTGGTCAGGTGTATTGAGGGTGATTTTCTCTAAATAGTTCCCCCCTCTTTCTACGCAAATACAGGTACATTTCCAATTAATAAAACCTTACTTATTCCGGACATATTAGCGTAGTACGTTTAATGCGTATAAACCGAACGAGTGAGTAAGACGTGGCTGAATTTTTTTATTTTTTTAAATCCATCATTTTAACTTGTGTTATTTTGTACCGTTATTTCAAATAAAATTTAAACTTTTGTTGGTGTTTAAGAAACAAACCGTTATGGGGTTAGAGGAGTTGTCAGCGAGCTAAATTCTGATATGGATAGTTACGGTTTGATCACGACCGTAAGTGCTAAGATAGTTCCTCGCTTTCTCTTCAATGGGATAATTAACCCTCACCATGTTCCGTTAGCTTAAATAGTAATTTGCCATCCATTTCGGTGGATGCATGTTCTAAGGCGCTACTCTCGCAGTGGACCAGACTGCCGACGATGGGAAAATCGAGGTTCGAATCTTTACCGGATGACCTGAGGTTTTATTTCAAAATGGTTATCCACTCTCCCTTCGCGCGAATGCGTGTACCCTTCCTCTAAATATTACCTTCCCAAAACCATCTGCGTAATTGGTACATCAGCGTATAACCTGAGCAGGTGCTAAAAATAAGTATATTACCGATAGCTAGTACTGTGAATAAAACCTAATGTATAATTATATATAAAGAGAGACGGGAAAAGATAAATCAAAATTATGAATTATTTATGTAGGCCTATATGTTTACTAGAGAGAAACAAGGGGGCTACAATTTGTTGTATTCATGTACTTAGATTATTTTTTATGAGTAAATTAATATAAGCCAATTTATTCGACACAAAATTATGTATGGCTATTATTGACTTCGAAAAAGAAATATTCACGCTAACAAAGAACTGTTGTCGGCTTTCATTAATCAAAATTAACTCTATTTTGCGGCCATCCTCGAAAGGTCAACAACACCCCTCCACGGCTATTAATAAGATTACCCCCAGATAACAATCATAAAGAACGTTGAGCCACGTTGTACTTAGATCTAGTTATAAAAAAAATTGCGATGTTTTCAAACCATTTGGTTGGTAACAGCAGGCACGAAACTGTGTACTTTATGTATAGGAGAATCAATGTTCTGTCATGGAAAGTATGACGTCATTGCTAGCGTAGAACTGTTGGCGCTTGCGCAATGGTAGTTTTAAACCGCTGGTCAGAGGTGTGTAGAAGGGGGTTGGAGAGGTTAGACATTCGTAATGTCGTGACCGTGAACTCTTATTTTTTGACCAACAAACGGATCCATGGCACGTACACACAATATCCGCACCAGTGGGCAAGTGGGCAAAGACGTCAGACTCGTTTGGTCTGATTCACCGCTAATGTGGGGGATCGGTATTCGAATCCCTTCTAACTCTAATGAGGTAAATGGGATGATACAATGATACTTTTATTTTATATAGTCTATATATTTAATAATTTGTAACAATCTTATTAAAACTCGGGTAGTTGGAAACAATTCTCATATATTTTGTCCTCAGAAAAAAATATAGTAAATTGAAAATAATACTTTTAAGACATATATTTTTAATAAAATCGTTATAGCCATTTTTAAAATAATTCATATTTTCAAAAATTAGTCAATTAGCTTTAAATATATTTGTTCTATAAAATAGACAATACATTCTTATTTATCCCCAGAACTACATTTTAATAAAATTGTTAGAACCATTTTCGAATAATTTTAGGTTTTCGAATATCACTCATCAGTAAACCACCCTTAATTTTAGGGATGGATTAAAAATCTAAATATTCATTTAGGTATGACCATAAAACACCTAAAAATTAAATTAGAACGAAATTAATCAAATTGTTTTGGCTGTAGGCCCAGGTAAAGAAGAAACACAGACATACACAAAGTAAGACGTATTTTTATAAGCTCGCGGCCACGTAAAGCGTCAAGAGCCATTCGCAATATCGAATTAGAAAGTATACAGCACTACAATAGTTTCTCCATATGAGAAAGGAATATCAACAAATGCAGTATACTATAGGAGTGAAAAGTGTTAAACAATAAATGGAAGACTTTTTATTTACACATTTTAGAGGTAATATTGGCTATTCGCAACTTACTATATCTAATCAATGAGTTGAATAAGCGCATCTCTTATTTGCGAGACGATATGAAACCAGTTTACGGGAGAGTGCTACCCATTTACTTATGTTATTGGGTACTACAGGGGATTACAGTAAATATCAGGATCATCTAATCTAGCTTGCTGGTAACTGGGAAGTTTGAGTACGATCCGAGTTCGATTTACTTAGGTTTTTTTCTCTAAATAGTTTCCTTCACTCCTTCCGCACAAATTCGGGTGCACTTCCTCTAAGTTCTACCTTACTCACCCTACCCATTTAGTGTAGTTAAAATTCGTATATACCAGACTGTTAGCATTTAACCGTTGGATACAAATAAACGTGTTTTTCTTAAAATATAGTGTTTCGGGGTTCATGTGGCCAGTCGTCATGATGCATTAATAATGACAAAGATTACAAAAATAATAGTTTTTATCGATATTTTTTGTAAAATTAATTTGCATATAAATACAAATCAAATCATTAAAATTGAATATTTCTATATTATGATACAACTGTAAAAAATATATAAAATGTGTGAAAAGGGAAAGAAGTATAATGTTTTGAGATCTCTCTTTTTGCTTTCGTTCGAATAAGTTTTAGTATAAAGTTGTTGTTTTTTGTGAACAGCTTCGTTATACGCGTTGGAAATATCAGCAAATTTTATTCTATTTGGTTAAGGATGAGAAAGATTGAGTTTAGAAAAAATATATCCGAATTGGGGTAGAGAGAATGGGAAATCATTTAGGAAAAAAAACATCTTTAGTGCAACCAACCAAAGCTTCAAACCCCGATTTTCCCGTAGTTTATAATCCAATATATTGCAATATGGACGCCTTGGAACATGCGACCACCAAAGTGAGTCATAAAGGTTAGATAATGTCATACTTTATGGTTTAGAAGTTTAGTTTTAGAGGAGTATTACCCACACGGGAGGGGGGCGGGGGGCGGGCAAAGTGTAAAATCAACTCAATGCATCCGACCAAGATTCGAGCCTCTACCTCCCCGTTTCGGACAATCCAGTTTGTTGGGAATGACCTGTCATAAAAGGTTTTTACTATGATGATTCAACTTGGCATGGTTGCCAACATAACCGCTACCGTGTATCTAGACTTTATCCCGTCACAAGCAGTTTAACTTATATCTTATATGTTAATAATACTTGAAAGACACATGTATAATTAGTACGATGGGTTTCAAGAAAGTGAATGTTCTAACTTTATCTTCTCTTGGCTTGTAGCCTAATCATTTATCGCTAAATGGCCCTGTTTTATTTAAAGCTATTATTTTACGTTTCTGTGACTTAGTTTCATAAGGAATAAAGGGCGTGTCCATTCTGTATATTTGATAAGATAACTAGGGGCCGGACTTTGATGAGCTAAGCATTATTAAAAACCTATAAAATGACCTAAACATTATAAAAATATCATAAAATTTATAAAAATAGACCTAAAATTAATTTTAAATACCTCTTAATTAATGCACATGACTAATTCAAACACTCACATTACAAATGAAAACTCAGGGTTTCCACGCCGAGAAAACACAACTCATTTTTTAAACTCTAGTAAAAATACTGGAATATTTGTTAATTTGGGATATTTAACAGAAATTCTTTGGATAAATGTAAAAGTGAACTGAAAAATTAAGCACGCTAACTCAAAAACTGCCTTATTACCCCCTAAACAAGGGTTGTGAACTGACAGAAGATGTATTTCTCCATCAATCCTAAATCAAAATGTTTTAATCATAAGTTAAGTGACTCCACACTAGTCAGTTTGATGAAAAATGACATTTTATTACTCTTTTCTGCCTGGAGATATGGTAATTCCTTCTGGAAAACTTGGAAAAAACAGGGAATTGGGGGATAAGAAAATAGTGTCAACCCTGAAACTATGACAGATATATGCCCTTAAAAACTAAACTATTGCATCATGCTAAATTTAATATTGATTTACAAATAACTGCTTCCACCTCCCAACGTAACCCTTTTCAGCTTAGTTGCAGTGTCTAACCAGGAAAGAATATCTTAAAACTACAAGCAAAAAGGATACAAAATTAATTTTCTCCTCATTTGAACAAAAAAAAGGGTTATATATGAGTATTTATGTATTTATAAAATATTGATAGTATTTAAAAATATAATAATTCCATAAAAATGCTTAAAAGAAACTCAAAAATGCCTTAAATGACCAAATGAAGACATTTAAAACGTTTCCACAACCATGGGATCATGATCAAAATTTATGTACACATGAGAATTGTTTGTGATGAAACAAAATAAAATTAACAAGGCATCAAAATCCGGGCTTTAGGGAGGTATGCAAGCACGTTAGTGAATGCTTAGTGGACCGATAGTAATGTCCCGAGCACACTATTGCTCCACCTTTTAACCTATGATGACGGAGGCAAACCCACGCTAGTGTCCATAAAGCATCCACTTGGGGCCAGTTTCATAGTCAAATTTAGTACGCCTCAAGTGCGGCGCTACACTAAGTATATGACGACACCTACCTAAACTCGAATGGAATGGGCCGTTCTCGCATATGAAACTGGCCCGTTCCATTCTGGTTTAGGTAGGTGTCGTCATGTACTTAGTGTAGCGCCGCACTTTAGGCGTACTAAATTTGACTATGAAACTGGCCCTTTAGTCATGTTCTTGCATACGGCCTTTAATAACCGTGTGAACCGCGAGTGTTCTCAGGATATTGAAGTACGTTATTGACTAAACACGGTTGAAAATCCACACGGAACATTCAAGGTTTTTATTATTAAAATAAAACAACACATAGGTATACACTGATAGAATTAAATTAAACACAGCTAAATAAGTCACTGAATTAAATAATAAAAATCATAATTAGGTCTGTAAGTGAGTAAGAAAATGAGAAAACATAAAAATAGAATTAAATTAGGTATACAGATTAATAACTATAAAACACATAGCTATTCAAATATTTAGAACAGTCACAAAAATGTTAATTATCAACACAGTTCACAATAACAATCAATATCTACATCATCCGTGTCATTCATTTAAGTCGCCAATAATTGTCCCCGCTCACGACACTCTGCGCCGACCCGTGTGACACAAACGCTGGATTTGCATATGCACTCCCGGGCACACTATCCAACTCACTGGACATGCCGACACACAAGCTGGACACGCTGGTCCACTTGCTGGACACGCTGGTCCACTAGCTGGACATGCCAACCCACGAGCTGGACACGCCGACACACAAGCTGGACATGCCAGCCCCACTCACGGGCACACTAGCCCGCTCCCAGATGCACTGGTCCACTCACTTCACCATCCACAACCCGGACTGAGGGATCCTCTGCCTATCACCGACCATGTATACATAGGGGTCATAGTTGAGTCCGGGATCTTCAATTTCTGTAATACTCTACAGGATTCGAAGGAAACAAGCACAGGCTCTTCTAAAAGTGTCCCTTTTCTTTCAATTTTGCCCTTTCCTGTTCCCTCTAAAACTCCTGACAGTGAGGCCGCTGCATATGAGTTCCTGCTAGACAAGGATGGAGGTATAAAGAACAGAGAGAAGCCAACGCATTAAAAGTGTGCAGACCCCGCACTCAGACACTAATCTCGTTACAAAATTAACTAGTTATTAGTCTATTTTTATGAAAACAATATTATGCCTTCTAAATCTGTTTCGGACCAGAGAAAATCAGTAGATGGGCCATAGTTGCTAACCGTTGGTCTAAGGCGTCACTCCCGTGTTAGACTCGCCTCCTGATGATGGGGAGATCGGAGTTCGAATACCGATCAAGTTTATTTAGGGCTGATTTTCCTAAATCGTTTCCCACTCTCCTCCCACGCAAATGTGGGTAGACTAGTTCTAAAATGCTACCTTCTTAATCCCTACCTTACTAGAGTAATTGTCATAGATGTATATAACCTGAACAGGTAGTGAGACATGGCGATAAAAAAAATAATCTAACGCATAAACACAGGTGACCTGGTGGTCTAGAGGTAAGGTGTCAGACTTCTGTGCTGGTGGCCGGGGTTCAATCCTCGGTCCCGGCACAGATTTATCTGATAACCAAACCCTTCCTTCACCTCTGACAAGACATCTTGTGAATGTGGGGAATGCCAGGCCTCCACCGTGGTTCGGATTACACGTTAAACTGTAGGTCCTCCATTTCATCTCACAATCACTCTACCATTACACATTAGCGTAAGTGCGTATAGCCCGAACGGGTAGTAAGACGCGGTGCTAATAGTAACGAATAATCAAGCTCAGTACACCCGGCCGGCTCAGTATCGGGTCACTGACCTAGCTCAGATGGCGAGGGAAACTGTTCTATTTATGTCTGAATATATATTTGAGACTTAAGAGGTAACCCATCCACTCTCTTGCCACAAAATCGACCCGAACTGCATGCTAATACGTATATACTAGGAAAGTGGTTGTTGACTTCCGAGACTAGACTATAAAATATGGCCTTTGGGGTTCAGAAGGTACAGTCCAATTTTCACAGAAAGAGCCTTACTTATCTGGCATATAGAAAAGTCACTAGATCTACTTTCATGTATTCAAACGTCAAGTCATTTTATCTGCAACTGTCACTTTTGATGGATGTTATCATTTATTATTAAATAACACTAATTATATAGTAAAATGTTACTAATGCTAGTCGCAAAAATATGTTTGTATTTTATTAAAGGCTCTTATGAAAATTGGACGATTAATTATCTAAATTACAGCCCATATCTGAAAGCACATGGGTTAGAGGCCAGGCTCGTTTAGTCTGAAGACGGGTAGTTCAGGGTTCGGATTTTGGCCGAGTTTATTGAGGATTTTTTTTTTTTACAGAATGGTTTTCCACTATACCTTTATTCAAATGCAAGTACTCTTCCTCTAAATTCTACCTATATCACCCCTATCCCAAATAATAATCCGGGAGGGTAGTAAGGCGCAGGGCACAAAGAAAACCCAGGTTACAACTAAAAATATTGATTTAGTGCTTTTCAACCACTCTAAATCGCTATTCTTTCCCAAATTATAAAGTAAATTATATAAATTGTAAAATCTCACATTAATTGTTATGTACGAAGATCCAGCTGGCGAGGTAAGTTTTATGGTTTCCTAGTTGTAGTTATGCATATTTGTATTATTTTATACTCTTGTGACCCACCTGGGTGGCGTATTTGGCTAACGCGCTTGTCATGTTGAGCTCGACTGCTGAGGACGGGGAGATCGAGGTTCGAATCTCGGTCGGGTGAACTGGGGTGGTTTTTCCTAAATGGTTTTCCACTCTCCTTCCACACAACTGTGGGTTCACTTCCTCTAATTCAACCTTCCCAATTCCTAATCCATTAGAGTAATTAGTACTTAAAGCGTATAATCCGAACGGGTAGTAAGACGCGGTGCTAAATATATACTCTTGTGGCGAACGAATAACAATTTTTTTCACCACTATTTTAATTTAGTTACTCTAATAAATTAGGCATAGAGAAAGTAGAATTTAGAGGACGTGTACAAGCATTTTTGTGGAGGGAAATTGAAAAACCACCCTATCGTATTCTACCTCGTTATTCTCCGTAACCAGCAAACCAGTCTAAATGAGTCTAACATTTATTTTTCAGTCACTGATGCGGTTTAAATGGTTATCAATAAATGGTGGATAAGGGTGCTACTGTACGTTTTTAAGGAGCTAAGACAATCTTAGAAGGAAGTGGAAAATCCTAGTTTTGAAACCACTTCCAGCAGTGTAGTCTGTTGATATCAAACTCCTTGTCCCCGGATTTAGAGTCAGGCATGCTCACCGCTCGTCTAGCCATGCTTGTCGATGATAAGGTACTGTGACACACATTTTATCTGCCGTGTTCTGAACGACCAATGTTCAAACTTAATTATTATACATCTGTTTATTAAATCAACAACCTAAAGGATGGTGTGATGTGATCTATATCCATTTAGAGCCGAGTATTCACTCAGACCTAGACTGGTTAGGGCTCCCCGTACAATCTGGTATAAATATCATGTACTTGAGGAGTTAAGGATGTGTTGTGGTTCTTTATTGCCTTCCACATTAGAATTCTATGAGCTAACGTGAAAGGGCTAACAAAATTTACTGTAAAGGTATTTTCAGGAAACACTCCAGGGTTCTTTTATATGCCACAATCGAAATGGGACCGACGGCTTTACTTAACCTCCGAAGGAAGTTGTGCTACTCGTTTTTTATCGCTTAAGAAAAACCCATTGACCTAGGCTGGGTTCGAACCAACGAAAATGGGTCCTGAGGCGATATCTTTATCCCATGTTCAATGAGGTTGAGTATAATTATTATAGTAAACTATAATAATATAAAATATAGCCGGGACTAGGCGTGTGCTAGCGTGATTCGCCCGGGACCGGGGGGTGTATTCCCGAGTACAGTCATAGCCATATAGAATGGTTTTCCCATTTAACTTATAGAGAAAACCACTCGAGATGCTCATGAATGCACTCAGGAATACATAACCGGGCATCAAAACGCATTATTAGCCTAATAATAACAGTCAAAATAGGCAACATTTTGAAATTTTAGGAAGTTTAAGTGACTAGCTTCCAGTTCTATTAATCTATTAATCCATACTAGTCACCTATTTTATATTATGTTTTAATGTACAGTACACGTGAACAAGGGGATTTTTTTTTAAAGATTATTATTAGCACCGCGTCTTACTACCCTTTTGGGTTATACGCACTTACGCTAATGTGTAATGGTAGGGTGATTGTGAGACGAAATGGAGGACCTACAGTTTAACGTGGAATCCGAACCACGGTGGAGGCCTGGCATTCCACACATTCACAAACTGTGATTAATACATAGCCCAAGGGGCCACAGAGGTGAACCGAACAAATGGGAGAAAAGAGGTCACGGGGGGGCGGGGGTTAGGAGGGGNGTTAGGAGGGGGGGGGATCTAGAATAAATGATAAATAACGCTAGGAGAAGAGATAGAAGAATATATAAAGTTGGTAACAAAGAAAGTACTGGCAAAACAGATAAATTGTCAGAGAAAGTAACTGAACAGGGGCGGTATAAATAGATGTGGCGAGGGTTGGGATTCAGAGGGCTGTAAAGAAAAGTTAGGGGTGTTGTAGGGGGGGTGGATGACATTTAGAAACAAACAATCGAGCGGTTTGGGATCGGGAGGAGGTATAGAAATGACGTGCGGCTCAATGTTGGTTTTAAATGAGTCATGTGGACCGTGTCATTGTACAGGGAGGCTTTTATGGATTCTAAAATTAAAACTCTTTCATAAATAAAAACCCCATAGAAAGCAAGCACACCCACAATGTTAATTTATTGCTATCTAAATATTTCTTCTTTGTTACGGAATCCTCTATTTGGACTATCTATATGAATGTTGTGTTTAGCCCATTCATTAAAATATTTGAAAATTTCGCCCACAAATAGAGTTTTCATTTTAACGATATATAGCTTGTTCCATCTAGTGTTCATTGTATTCACGCATATGTAAATTATCACATCCTCTCGACCTCTTCGGAGAGAGAAGTATTCTGATCGTAAAAAAAACCTCGAGATTTTGATAAATGTGGACGTTTTATGATCCCTTGAAAAAGTGTTATTCCAAATATTGTCTGTCTGTATCTCGGACCTAAACTATTTTACCGATAGGTCTAAGGCTTGGTATCTAGGGTTATCATAAGGTTCCCCTAAGATATCCAAACCTAAAATCAAGGGTAGTTTGCTGAAGGACAAAAAGGGGAAAAAAATCAATATACTCGAAACTTGCTCTAACAATTTTATTTAAATTGTATATCTAGATATTGTTTAACATTACAAATAAAATGTCAATTCTATTTTTCCCATAGCGAAAATTTCCAATTTTGGTCGTAACTTCGCAATTATTTGAAATACGAAAAAATAATATTGTAAAGAAGTAGTTATTATTAGAAATAACATTCTTTTATTTTAAATATATTTTTTCAAATTAATATTTTCATAGCTATAAGCAAATAATTTTATGTAGGTATTCAGGTCTTTGAAAATGAATTTATGCCCTTCGGTGGAAAAAGATGTTCCTCTTTTCTCAATTTTTCTGTAACAGTGTGTATTATTTCATTTACGCTCTTTGGTGCAGTGTGTCTACAACAATGTATATTATTTCGTTTCACAAATATTAAGCGTTTTTAGTAAATGTCGTTCTTATAAGAAAAAAAGAGAGAGATGGTTTGAGCGGTACACAGTACCTTCTATTTTAACTTAGATGTGTGTAAATAGTTTGTAGTAAATAGATATTTGTGTGCACTCGTTCGGGCTATCTCCATATTTATGCTTTCATTGACGTGGCGGGAGAGTCGTAAACCATTGGGGGG
>CABFOV010000756.1:39489-66336 GCA_902141375.1 Timema poppense
TTGAACCCAATCTCTCCGTCATTGACGCTCTAATCTTTCGCAAGCGTGTCACTTTAGATCGTGCAATAATCGATAGTGGTACTAGCTAATGTTAAAAGATTTACTAAAAAATAGCCAAATTTTTATAGAAAAAATGTATGGCTATAATGAAATATTCTACATATATTAATAATACTGAGTCACTCGTGTCCGTGGCCGAATGGTTTAAGGCGTTACTCTCGTGTTAGACTTGCCTGCTGATGATGGGGAGATCAGGGCTAGAATCCCAGTCGGGTCTATTGAGGGTGGTTTTTCCTAAACGGTTTCTCACTCTCCTTCTCCACAAATGCGGGTATATTACCTCTTAAAGGTTACCTTAATAATTCCTACCCCATTAAAATAGTTATCAAATTTACGTATAACCAGAACATGAAGTAATACGCTGTGATAAAAAAAACCATTAGTACAACTTTTATGATGAGAGGTATTTAAAGTGTACTTTCTGAATCAATTTATTATATCAGCACATGACTTACAAGCTAACTTTAATATATATCATACACAACAGCCAGTATTTCAGACATCAGTTCTTCACTGTGAAAGAATAAGCCCCAATTTGACCAATTATATATTTTTCAGTCGTCCCTGGTATCGATCCTAGGACCAATAGGCATACTAGTCAAGGAATTTTTTACAGGTCATATTTTATTTTTGCCTGTAATATTATCCCCAATAAAATGGAGTGAAATTAAATAAGGGAGGTTGAGTTAGACAAACAGTTTGCGTCATTGTCTTTTATATTTCGGTGCGCAATATAATACTCCGTGAGAGCGTCATATAGCTCTCCGGCTCTTGAATAATACATCACACGTCATGTGTACAGTAAACAGGAAGAGTTTCATTACGAATATGAAATTAAGAGCCATGTGTGTGTTGATGCGAACCACAATCCCCCCTCACCATTAAAAAAAATCAATAACAAGGTTAAACATAAATACAATTTTATTCGGTTCTTGAATATCATACGCCATTATTAAAAGTGTTGTTAAATATGTATAACGTGCAATATATGTATTTAATAATGTGTGCTGACCTGGAAATATAATGGGTTTAAAATATTTTAACAATAATGGCACAGTGATGTGCCAAATATTAAAATAAAGTGAGTCTATTTACTTTTACGTTTTATACTTTTACGTTACGACTGACACAATTTTCGATTACCAAATAGAGCCATTTATAGATATTTTAAGCTATTAATTATTAAGTGGTTATATTAGATACAATACGCACGTGAAAACCAACTATATCATGTGTAAATTTTATTTTATAATATTATTGTAGCTATTTGTCTCATCATCTATTTGACCTATCCATAACTTGTAATATTTGTATCTATGATTACAGATTAACCAAGTTTAGTTTTACTTAGTTTCATTAGCATTTAGCCAGAGAAATATTTCCCAAAAATTAATGTGGGAGAATAGGGAACTCAAGTAAAGCTGTTTTTCAGGTGTTTTTTATATAAATTTTTTTTTTGGGCAAAATATTAAATATTTCTCCAGTAGAAACATATTGATTCATTTTCTTCACATGATGACCTCAACAGTTCATGAATATCTGTAATTATCATAGCGACATTTAATGGGAAACTTTTGAAATTAAGAGAAAAGTTGTCATTAAACTCCAGGACATCCTTGACAAGTATTCAAGAATTACTGATGAGGCTACCATGTGAAAAAATAAAATTCTATGTTTCTACTCGAGAAATATTTGATTTTGTTTGGTCAAAAGAGTGTTTTGCCATAAAAACTGCAAAAATCACTGCCATTTTATTGCGTCCCCTACACTCCCACCTTAACGCAAATTTTGACGAGATCTTATAGACTTGAAAAAACCTTCCCCCCTCGCCCCTTCTTTTCTATATCACTTGTATAGATTAACCCTAGATTTTTGTTAAAATTTGCAATGACTGCTTATACTTTACAAAAAGTAGATATTTGTTTAATTTTTTTAATGAAGAATCAGAAGGGCTACGTTGGTTATGTCATGGGGCTGCTAAAAATTACACACGACTGGCTAAAGTTTGAGAAACACTGCAATAAAGAAAGGACAGTAAACTACTGAGATCAAAATATCGTGGCCTCATGCTGGAATTGAGCCACGACACACCGACTCAGCCAGGAATTTAAACCATCACACCAACATTGCCGGTGAGATTAAATATCTATGAGGAAAAGCAAAGGGGTTAAAAAAAGGTTTTTACTTTTTAACTTGTTTTAGTTTATATTAGAAAAATAAAATTTTAATAAATATATTATATTTTATTGATTGTAATTTGATGTTTTTATGACTTTATGGAGTGAACCGGAGATCGAGTTATACTAACAGAGCGTCCGTCGCTGTTAGCGATGCTAGTACTAACATTTGCGGATAGAGGGTGTCATTTGGTCAATATAACGAGGCCTCGGCCAGTTAGTTTAGTTTTCTAGACCGGAGCTGCTACTTATTTATTCAAGTAGCTCCTCATTTGTCCTCGTGAAGCTGAGTTTGACTCCGTTACAGACCTAATGCTCGGCTATGTTTATTTTGATGCAGACAACCTTTCAGTAAAGCAAGTTAAAATTTTAATAAGCCCGCCTTAATTAAATAGCTTTTCACAAACAGTTGCTAAAAAAATTTTTTTTTAGCAAAAGTAAGATTTCAAACTCGGCGAAGATCAAAGTTACCGCTACCCATGTTGCTTGGTATAATTGTACATTTAAAAATAAGTTATAAGTTTAAATATATTCAAATATTGACATTTTTTATTTTAAAAAAAACTATTGTTTCATTCAAGTATTAATTCAATTCCTTTACATCACTTATTGCGTTTAAAGGTGTTTTTCTATGGTTATTTAATGCACCATTTCAACACAAGAGTTACAAACTAATCATGTATATCAATACCACTACTAAACACCTTGCACCATATATATTAGTGTATGGATAGCAAAAAAACAATTCTGCTTACCTAATAACTTGAATATGAAAACGGTTGGTTTGAAATCTAACCACGATTTTGAGCGGCCATGATTACCAGTTGAAAATAATAATATACTAATTTTAATATGTAAAAATAAACAATAAAGCTAAAAATAAAAAAATAAATAAAAAATTCACTGGAGAAGAGATTTACCAATGCCAGCGTGCTCGACTGGCATGGGGACTAGGCCAAGTTCGAATCCCAGCGTGGTCTACTAGGGGTGTTTTATTCTACTCTTACATAATTTTCAACATGATTTTCCCATCCGTTCCCCAGGTGAACGTTTGTGAATTCCAAGAATGTCCGTTTCTTAGGTATTTAAATAGTGTGCGCTGCAGTCGGGATTAACGAGCAGTAAAAAACACGTAGCACCCAAGAAAGTAAAATATATATCTTAAAACACGTTAAAATATGTCAAAATATAAAACACTCTTGCCATCATAAACAACATTTGTACGTGGTCTCTAGCGTGGAATCTGCTCGCGAATTTAAACCCACACGCTGTCATCAGACGTCGTTTTATAACTATTTTTGTCAGTAATATCTGTCTGGGTTTTGAACTCCGCCTGTCTACAGTTGCATCATCGTGCTTGCAAGCTCGCCCCGAACATAGCGATGTAGCGAGGAATTTGCTTGAATATTTTTAGACAAGGGTAGCTCTGTAGGGTGTCGAGAGCTTCAAGTACCCAGTTCTCATCGCATGACTCCATAAATCGTTTGATAATCAAGGAAACCTTACTCGCAACAAACATGTATTATAATATAAAATATATAAAATAAGGAATAAAATTATTGCAATATACGAAATACTGGTTTATATTTAAGAGTGTATACAAATATATTGGTGTATTTTCCGAAAGAAAAATTCAATTCAATGAATTATAAAATAGTCCTCCTTGGTGGTCACATGGTATTACTCTCTACTCTCGTGTTAGTCTAGACTGAAAAAGACGGGGAGGTCGGGATTCGATCCCAGTCGGGTGCAACAAGGGTCGATTTTCCTAAATGGTTTTCCGCTCTACCTCCACGTAATTGAGGGTGCACTTCCTCTAAATTAAACCTTCCTAGTCCCTAACACATTAGTAATTACTCGTAGTACATAAACGTAAAGCCTTTACGTGTAATAAGACGCGGTGCTAAAAAAAATATAGAAAATAACAACTACTTGTGTAAGCTTGGTGGTTACCAACGTCATAGAAATCGTTTAGAAATCAACAAGAGAGATATAGGCTACCTAGTCTGTAGGCCTATTGTATGGATTGGAAAATAATATATCAATACATTATATTATAGGCTACTAGTTAATGGTTTATTCTTTTTTATGTTTGGTGTATATATTAGTTTAAAAAATATAATTCAGTCCAATTTGTATAGGATTAACGTTTATCTGATGGCTAGAAACTTCACTATGGATCTAATTTCACTGACTCATATATCAGCTCATATTATATGCAACTGTCACTTTTGGTAGATATTATCAATACCTATAAAATAACACAAATAACACTAATAAAGTAGTAGAATGTTATACATAGTTGGTTACTTGTGTGGCAAAAACAACTACTTTTAGAAAATGCTTAACGTATAGTTATAAAGCAAGCAAGGAAAGTAATAATTATTTTTCTATTTGATCAGATCTACTGTAAAAGAGCCTATTCTGTGATGAACGGCTAAGTATTGCTAATTTAAAAAAAACAACTTCAGTATCTACACACACTATTGAACGTACGAAGCTATCGCGATTTCTCCCTTCCCATTCTGTCTAAAAGTTTATTGGCCGCGAATACCTCGTGAATATCATCATGTCACAACCCATGGCATGTTAAACAGTGTCTAACATTCCTCGTCGGGAGGTTGGTGGGTGGGACTGAATGGAACCTCGAGGTGGGGGGAGGGGAGCAGGGGGGCAGAGGACCCATTAGCCTTCACCAGTCCACATAGTTTCAAAACTTGTCCCCATTGCAATAGAAAGATTTATCAAAGAAACATTTCAAAGACAAACAGTTTGTACACGATGCAGTACCTTTTTATTTTCTCATATTGCAATCGTGAAGATTTTCAACCTCGAGATTTGATATTTATGAACTGTTTTGCTCTACAAATTAAAAAAAAATTGACTACAAACAAAAGGGTTTGATGAATTCCATTCAAATTTCACATTTAAATGTTATATAATCTTACCTCAAAGCGAAATCGTGTTTTTAGCTTTATAATTAAGATTGTCTTAATGATGACTGATCTTTGAATGTTCAGAGTTTTTCGTAAATAGCTCTAACGATTTTGGTCAAAATTAGTTTCTAGGGAGTGTTTTACATTACGAATAGCAGCGCATACTTGATTTTCTGTGGGAAAATTATTAAGAGTAGTTTATTGTCGAACAATTAAATAAAACTTGTGTTTAAAACCATACTATACTATACAAGGAAGTTTTTACGATTGTGTAGGACCTTTTTTTTTGTAATGTGTGTCTTACTACCCGTGCAAAAAATTGCACTACGACGAGAAATCACGCACGCCCAATTAACAGGGGTATTAGATACACGATAACAGGCCCCATGTTTTAGTGGTCAGTGCACCTAGCTTCGAACCTATGGTTTTCAGGTTCGATTCCCGACTGGTACTATGAGTATTTTTCTCGTAAAGGGAATTATACCAACAGTCACCAAGGTTTGGATAGTTAGGCTTAAGTTAGGTTTGAGATCACTCCCGGCTCCACACCTCCATAATAATTACTATCATCACATCATCTCATTGCAGAGGAGCACACAGAAATTGTTTCTTGGAGGGGGGAGGGGGTGTCCGCAGTATATAAGTTACAGGTCAATAGTCAATCCAATACATTATCCGTATAAGACTCATAAAGTCCGTTCACTGTAAGAATTGATTTCTGAAAGGCCTTTTTCCCTACCAGAAATCTATTATATAGTAGGATATTGGTAGGAATAAAGACCTTTAAGAGAGTAATTCCTACCGTGAATGGAGTAGACAACCTCCTTAGGTAAACCCTGGGCAACGTTCTGTGCCACAAGAGCGGCTAAAAGTCTACACACACACAGGCAACCGAACAAAATACTATATATCTCTCCCAGTCAAAGACTCCATAAGCCATTATATACATATAACTAAGCTCAAACCATAAATCACATTGAAGTGTTGTTTTCTGCCTTCTTCACGCGACAATAGTGAAACTAGAGTCAGTAAAACAATATTTTAATCTTAAAATAACTGATTTAAAATGTTGTTATGTTTTGTTGAAAATACCATAAAACAGTTTATCTGGTATCAATTCCACAGTTTTATATTGAAGACTACAAAACACCTCTTTACGATGTTACGTCTAGTCTGAGTTGTGTTCGCTATCCAAGCCAGGTGTTATCCGTGGATTGAGATGTTCTCTACTTCGTTATTTGTTTTATCACCATGCCCCACAGCCTGTATTGTTTATATGCAGCTATGATAATAATAATAATAATAATAATAATAATATTTAGCACCGCGTCTTACTACCCGTTCGGTTTATACGCTTTAAGTACTAATTAACTCTAATGGATTAGGACTTGGGAAGGTTGAATTAGAGGAATTTAACCCGCATTTTCGTGGAGGGAGAGTGGAAAACCATTTAGGAAAATGCAGTTATGATAATTACTTTAATTTACTAGGCAGTTTTAAGGAATAAAGCATTTTATATGTAATCTAAACGCATTTTCGTGCAAGTAGAGTGGGAAACAATCTAGTAAATATCGCCCTCAGTATATCTGACTGGGATTGAAACACCGATCTGTCCGTCATCAACAAGCCAGTCTTAACACTAGAACCTTAGAGCAGGGATGGCAAATCTATGGTACACGTTCCACTAGGTGGCATGCGAATATGAGTCAGGTGGCGCGCCAACATGAAAAAATAAACACTAAATACAACTTTTTACTAAGTTTTATAAATTTTTGAAGTAAATTATATTTAAACAGCCATTCATTGACATAATATCACAATGAACTTTGTGAAGTCAATGGTTTGAAATCCTCTTGGCTCCTTTTATTATTATTATTATTATTATTATTATTATTATTATTATTATTAGCACCGCGTCTTACTACCCGTTCGGGTTATAGGCACTTACGCTAATGTGTAATGGTAGGGTGATTGTGAGATGAAATGGAGGAACTACAGTTTAACGTGGAATCCGAACCACGGTGGAGGCCTGGCATTCCCGGCTCGTACTTGAGTGCATCTTGTTTGCTGTTGAAGACAACCTATGACTCGAACATAAATATCTTGGAGAGCAAATTGCAACAACATGTTTCAAACTAATATGGTAAAGATTATCTCAGTTTTAGCTTTTGTCATATATAGAAATGTGTTGTCTTTTTTTACGTTTTCACTTTAAATTATATAAATTAATATTGTGTAAGACACTCACTTTGGCGATTGAATAAATTTTAATATTTAAATTTAACCATTATTAAAATGTTTACAATTTTATTTAAGCTATTTAAAATATTCAATCAGTTTTTATTTTAAAAAAATTCATTAAGAACTTAAATAAGAGGTGGCACACTATACAAGTTCAAAATTTGGTTAATCCGTAAGTTGCACAGGGGTCGGAAAAGTTTCACCGTCCCTGCCTCAGACCATTCGGCCACTGAAACGGCCTACTCTGCTATTTACCTTGAGACTGAATAAGGAACACTATCCTGGTGGGTAAATACCCTTGGTGCAGTTATCTGGGATTGAACACAGACCTTCTGGATCAATCTACCTCGCTGATTACCATTTTATTACACTAGTATCAGAAACTCCAATCTTTTCCTTACATAGATTTCTTATCATAGAGAATATGCTACGTTTATTTACTCTTTGACATTTGGTAGCCGTAATTTGATCGGTAATAATTTACCTTTCTAAATATATACCCAGTTATATTTACTTTTTCGATTTTCATACTATTGAAAATTCTGTTTCAGCATCTCGTTTATATTTTGTTGACATTTTATCTTACTCCGTATAACTTCGTAGGGTTAATTTAGCAACTGATTCATTATATATTTTCCAGTATTTTGTTAGAGACCAAGAAATGTATTGAGATAACCATTTCCTAAAGTTGCAAGCTTAAAAAGTTCCCAGTTTATTAATAGGTGAACACAGGCAGAGAAATCCCCACAGAAGAATTCGTGGTATTGAAGCGTGTGAGGTACTATTTTATTTATAAACTCGACTAGACACGACAGACTGCCTCATTTGCGGCTAGCTCCCAAATTATTAGTAAATCTCTACAATAATTGTTTGTGCTGTATCGGTCACATTGTCTTCCTCTTATTGTGCCATTCGCCTTCGTTTTTCCTTCAACCACATCATTAAAAATCAAACCATTTAAGGTGGGCTTTTTGTTTGAATAGTAGATATCCTGGTATTAATATTGGCTAATTAATATATTGAAATAAGACGAGGATGTAAAATTTAAGGGCCGTATATACATAGTCTAGTTCGGCAGGTTGTGCCGAAAATACATTTTTTTTCTCGCCATTTCTTAATGTTGCTCGCGAGCTACGGGTTGGGCAGGCCCGGTCTAGGGGACTAACCTATCTTCCAGTAAACAAATACCAAACAATTCAGATCAAATGGGGAATATCAAAATTTTAACTATATATATAAGACCCTAAGTAAATGCACTCACATAAATAATGAAAAGTCATCCCCTATATAGAGTTTTGGGATTGTGCATGTGCTACGCTAATCTTTCAACCAAACCTCCTGGAATTGTTTTATACATAAATTGATTTATAATTCACAGGTCAATTACATTACTAATCATTCAAATCTCAGTAAAAATGTAAATTTAACAATAATACATCAGTTAAAGGTTAAAGGGCTTAAAAAATATATTTTAAAATACAATTACGTGTTCTTACAAATATGCATTCGTGTTTATGTAAGGTTCCACATATATATATATATATATATTTTAATTTGAATTATTCTAATAGTGATTAGATATCGCAAAATAACTTTACATCAATTGATGTTTCCATCCTGTGGCCTGGTTCATTTTTTTATTCAAGTCATATTTTCCACAGCTGGCTTGCTAGGCCTGTCGTAGCTTCAAATGCTTTATAATCTAACTTAGGCTAGGGTAAGGCACAACATCCAGTCCCCGACCGTTAATACATCACTGTGAAAGGGTAAACCTACATTTCACAAATGATAAATTTTTCAGCCATGCCGGGAATCGAACCTGGGACTCTTAGCTCAGTAGATAGACACGCTACCGACTGAACTAAGATGTCGGATCACATAATAACTAATTTATCAAATAATTTAGAATCGCAATTTATAGTTTTTAAGGTACGAGAGGCGTTTACTTTTGACAGCGTCTTTTCTTCGTCAGTACTATAAACGTAATTACACTAATGGGTTAGGGATTAGGAAGGTATAATGTAAAAAGAAACATACTAGCATTTGTGTAGTAGAAACCTCTATTTACTAAAAAAAAATCCAAAGTTACAACTGGTCAAGATTCAAACCCTGACCTCCATAGCACCAGCCAACCAGACCATACAAAGTTGACTACTTAGCTCACGTGTCCACTGATACAGCTTCAAAAATTGTAAATGGTTTAAATGCTATTTTGTAAAAAATTTGTTCCCTCCATTTAACCTGTCACACCTAAAAGCATATTTTCACTAAACGATAGTTGCCATTATATTAATGATAATAAATTTTAATTTTGATTTCGCCATTTGCAACAATGATTGAAGTACTTGTACTATTTATTCACTTGTAAATTTGTAAAATTCATTGAAAAATAAGGTTGGATACGTTCGTCTTATCGGTGTGTGCGTTTATGTCAATATAGGCCTATTAGATAATATTTCAAACTGTCAAACTCCCATATGTGTCAGTGTTATGGTTTGTAAATCCGTTTAATGTAACTCACAACAAAAATACTTAATCAAATAAAGTACCTTCTCTAACTTCTATTGCTTTCACAATTTCAAGTTTGAAGAGTACCAACATTTCAATATTGTGGAAGCATAACAAAAAATGGATATAACGGACACGTTGGTAATCATCTAAAATGCCAATATTTTAAAAGGCGAGGAGGCGATCGTTAATCTTTCGGCTATACGAAGCAACTCATCAAATTAATAATTTATAGTAGAATATAGTGTTCCTCACAATGTAAACCTGCCACGTGCTTCAATTAAAATAAGTGGGCACAACAATAAATGATTGACATTCAAGTCGGAGTGTTTAGCGAGTGTTTTATAAAGAAACTCGCTTAGTGTTTGTACGTTGGACGGAATAATAGCGATTAGTTTGAGTAATATAACATCGTAGTTGCTTACGCAAATCCAGGTATTCCCTAAAAATGAAAACTTAATTATGTGTCATTATTTTTTATACTGTCCAGCAAGATTATTGTGGTGGCACCTTCGTACTCATTTCGAGCTTCTATCGATTAGAGGGCAACAAAATGTTAAACACTTAGACCTTATTTCCATTTGGAAGGAGTTTTACGTGACAAGTGGAAACTGCCTTTAGATGGTTAAATGTATTGAGGTATTAGAGTTTTTACTAACAAGTAAAAAGGTTTACATAATACATTGGAGAAGATATAGTCGTTATTTCACAACATACTCATTTATTGTATTTTGAAAAATATGAGAAAAAAAACCAATTTTGCTATTTTCTTTCCCTGGCATTAAAGAATACTCTTCAATGTGGGCTGGGTTAACAAATAAGATTAAAAAGATTTGTGTACCACAATTTACTATCTGAATATTTATAGTAATGGGGCAGGGATGAAGCATATATGAAATATATATACCTATTTTGGCCTGGAAACCATTGTTACCATTATTACCATTATTATAATCATTACCCGCCTCGGTGGCGTAGTTGGCTAACGCGCTAGTCGTGTTGAACTCGACCGCTGAGGACGGGGAGATCGAGGTTCGAGTCTCAGTCGGGTGAACCAGGGGTGGTTTTTCCTAAATGGTTTTCCACTCCCCCTCCACGCAAATGCGGGTTAATTAATTATAACCATTATTAAAATTGGAGCGAAAATCCCAAAGGAGTCAAGTGCCATGATTTACCAATTTATGTTTAATAAAAATATGGTATGTATACCAAGGCGTACAAACCTTCATTATTTTTTTTTGATGACTCAAAATGGTTGAACTGGTACATACATCTTTGGTATTTCCACTCCTCAAATATAAATTACCATCCACAGTACACCCAACCATTATTCCAACCCTGGCCTCTCCATCACTGGATTGGTTGATCACAAGCCTAAGAGAATTTGGCTTACTGGAGAAGATATTTACTATTAATAAGTTAACTAATCCTGCTTTCCTATAATTGGGACAACAAATGTCTAGGTGCTAGGTGTGGAGTTTGAGTGGTGCTTTCCTAGAATAAATTGAATTTTTGTAAGTCGTATTCTGATATAATATGTATATTTATAAAAGTTCCTACGTCCCTACTCTACAAATTATCGAGCTGTGTCAAAACGACAGCAAAATAATCTCGAAGTGTGCGCCTTCTTGGATAGTTATCTCGCATAGCTTTGCTGCACGACAGCATAAACATAATCAGAGAAAGGAGGGGCACTTCAACGCAAGAAAACATTTGATGTTTTATACAAACTATTCTGTTTGTGTGTTAAGATTTGTTTTTATTTATAATACTAAAAATAATTATTAATTAAATTGCATTTTATATTGTTTTTATATATCATCTGTTCCCATAAAATATTTAAAAGTTTTTAAAAGCTTAAATTATTATTATCATCACCGCGTGTTACTACCCGTTCGGGTTATACGCACTTACGCTAATGTGTAATGGTAGGGTGATTGTGAAGATGAAATGGAGAACCTACAGTTTAACGTGGAATCCTAACCATAGTGGAGGCCTGGCATTCCCCACATTCTAAAAGCTTAAAGAAGAAGAATATTGTTTGTTGTAATTTTAAATTATTTAATTTATTTGTATTTCTCTTCCAAGCCTTCAGGCCATTTTTGTTTAATAAAGTGTATTAAGAAACTGTTTATCAAAATTGTGACTATCTAAAGTTACGGTTTATCCAGAACACTTTTCGGTTAAATAAACTGTTTTGATATTTGAACATCATCTCCCGAAAAATGCAGTACAATAATGATACAGTTGCAGCTAAAATATATAATGTGATTATAAACATGCTGTAGGCCTTAGTTTTACATTTTTATAATATAAAATCGCGTATTCCTGGCAGTGTGTTATTCCCACGACATATTGCGTACTATGTCTAATATTTGTATCCTTAGCAGTGAAAAAATCCATCCGGAATTTCAACCATCCGAATTGGATCTAGGAACTTGAATGTCCGATAAACCAGTTTATAGTTGATATGCTTAATTGAACACAAAGACTTAGGAATATATTGTAGTGGGGAAATGTTTTACTTACCTTATGCATTCATTTTGTTGGTCTTAAAATATAAATACATGTTTAAACACCGGTTCAAACAATTTTCAGTCCTCTTCATTTGGCTCTCAATGTTTTCAATCAACCTTTAGGCTGCGGCCGCAGTGCAAGTTGTTTATCTGGAGGGTAGTGGGTGGTGAGTCGCCAAGCAACCCACCAGCCACGTTTCCGTCACATGCAGCCAGACGGTACCGGCCGCACTGGGTCCTCCAACCCACCCAACCAGCCTAGCAAGTCGCCAGGCGTGTAGCGAGGGAATCAGTTGTGTTGGATAATTTCACCTAGCCACCACGCGTTAAGTTATGGAGGAGCTGCTGATCTCGGCCGTTTACAAGCGGAAAGCGATATGGGACCCACGGTGATACCTAGATTATTCCATCGTGCAGTGCGGCTGGACTATATCCACCCTTCACCCACGAGCTTCCACCCTCTAGCCTCCGAGCTACCCATTACCCACCTGCAGTGCGGCCCTAGGTCAACATATATAAATGAGTTCTGAAGTCTATAAATCGGTTCTACAGCAATGTTTGGGCATAAAAACTTCTATCCTTTTCACAGAAAAAATAAAGTATAAAAACGGAAAAATTAAGCACACCAGTGTCGTATAACTATAAAAAAAATGTTACGTGATCTCAAAGCACGGGTTATACAATAAACAAATCAAGAAAGAGTGTATAAAAACATAGAAAAATCAAACACGCCTGTGTATCTTACTATAAACAAATCACATGTCCTCATAGCACAGGCAACACAATACACAAATCACGAAAACTCTATTGTCTAACGTGAGCAATAATTACACCACTACATCACTAGATGACTTTTCAAAGCGGGAAACTACTCTTTCAAATTGGGCCCGGCAGCCATACTTGAGGGACAAAAATCCTTTTCGGGCTCCTCTAACCCATCATGACTGTGTCCTCCTCGAAGAATAGGGGGTGGGGGAGGGGACCTCTTCCTGCTCTTTGGTGGGAGGAGTTAGACCCTCCTTCCGTGATTGCCGGACGTTCACGTGAGGTAGTTGTGACACAGCCTAGGAATCGCTCTCACCCACTGGAGCTTTGACCTAAGTCACCCATTTAAGGCTCTTAGCCCTGTCAAGTGCAAGTCTGAAACCTATTTTGTGGGATAGTGGGTGGGAGGGTGAAAGGCGTGGCGTGGCTTTACAACCGGACAAAATATTCTTCCGCGCCAACAAGAACAGATGGATCACGGAAACCATGGATGACGCTAGCTACCGGACAGGTTTTGCGGAAAAATCATACGTTTGAAAATGCCAGTTTTCTTTAAATCGGGTGAATTTTTTATTTTAACATTTTCAACCCCCCTTCTAAAATAATGTATCAATGTTTATTAATTGTTACATTTTCTTATTTTTTTGCTATGAAGCCGGCAGTTTTCTATTGAAAAGTGTCAATTTTATAGATATTTTATCACTGTTAAAATTATAGAGGTGTGTATGTAAAAAAATATAGCTTAATCAACATACTTCTATTCTTGAACAAACCGTTTCCGAAAAGAAAATTTCAAAACAATAACAATTTTTGAAGATAACCTTTTGTTCCCATGTATCTGCATTTCCACGCCAAATGAAAAGGGCCAATCGCCTTAAGGGAATTACAACTTGATCTAGGAATCACCCTGAAAAGGGATTTCAACCTAGCAGCTCCATTTGGGACCTTGAAGGAAGTCAGACTCTTAGCTTTAGGAATCACTGTAGACAGCTCTCAGCCTTGGTTGACGATGTGGGGGTGGGTGGCTTGACCAGCTTTCCACGAAGGTACCAACCAGCTGCTTTGTGTGTGGCGAGTCTTGAGAGATGTATCAAAACTGACTAGACCTACCAAATTGTTTTAGTCTTTTATTTGGTATTTTAATGAATACTTCAGAATTTAATACTGGTTGGAATATTTTTGGATCAGTGCCAGAAAGCTTTACTCGAGCACTTGACTGTGACCTGGGTGTTCCAAGTATGGTTTTCCAAAGTGTGTATTTTATCGGGGTATTTTTCCATCCTCTCTCCAAAAAATGTTTTGACAACCCCTAAAACTTACGTTCTTAAATGTATGTAAGTTATAGATAGTCCGAATGGGTGGTAAAATTTGTAGGCTCCCACACAAAAAACTACACCATGACATGCATAGTTACATAATATGTACACACAAACATAGTCAGCCCCCCCTCCTTTACCCTAATTTTTGAACTGTTAAATTATTTATAACTTACTATAGCTACTTATATGTTATTATTAGTTTTATCTTACACGTTATAAACAAAAATGTATGGTAGTTAACGATTTTTCAAACTAATTCAACCTAGTACATGACATTTTTTTAAATTTAGCATCGCGTCTTACTACCCGTTCGGGTTATACGATTAAGTACTAAAACGCTAATGGGTTAGGAATTGGGAAGGTTGAATTTAGAGTAAGCAAACCCGCATTAGCGTGTAGGGAGAGTGAAAAACCATTTAGGAAAACCGCCCCCAGTCCACCTTACCGAGATTAGAACCTAGGTCTCTCCATCCACGGCAGTCTATTTCAACACGAAACTTGCGTGTTATCTAACTACGCCAGCGATACGGGTGACATAATATATTATATTATTATTATTATTATTATTATTATTATTATTATTATTATTATTAGCACCGTGTCTTACTACCCGTTCGGGTTATACGCACTTACCCTCATGTGTAATGGTAGGGTGATTGTGAGATTAAATGGACGACTTACAGCTTAACATGGAATCCGAACCACGGTGGAGGCCTTGCATTCCTCACATTCACAAGTTGTGATTAATACACGTCTTGTCAGAGGTGAAGGAAGGGTTTGGTAATCAGATAAATCTGTAACGGGACTGAGGATTTAACCCCGGATCCCCGCACAGAAGTCTGACACCTTACCCTTAGACCACCAGCTCACTGTATCATATAATAAACCTTCAACTTTAGTGTACGGAAATTAATTTATTTGGACATATTAAGTGCACTTTCTAAACACAGAGACAGAAGCGTAACTAAGGTTGACGGCGGCTGATGGCAGGCACCCAGAGTAAAAAATAATAATTATAAATACATGTCTCCCCTTGAAAAAGTATGTAATGTACATTAAAAATTTCACTGAATTCTTATATTTGTACTCAAACTGATTAGTCGTTATTATATTAGATACAAAATATTAAGAACTAAATACATTTTATTGTTGAAATAAATGAAACCTATATTGTTGCTAATATTGTAAATGTATTTGTTTCCCCACCTACCTACCCCTAGCTACACCACTGTTCACAGGTTATAATAGCGCACGGTTTACATCCTACCATATTCTAGGACAAAAAGTTTAACACTACATAAGCAACTTGATAAACTATATATATTTAATAGTCGACTGTTAGGACAAACCAGTATACAAAATAGAAGAAAAAAAAATCGTCAGCACCACTCGGAATCAGTGAGACACCCATAAACTTATGATAGACTACTATAAGCAACTGGTCCCACGGGTAAGCTAGCGTACAGAGGCTACGTTCGTAATATTATAAGCCTATACACCTAGTAGTGTTCAACCCTTCTCTGTAGAGGTGTTGCAATACCAAGGGCAGTAATAAAGTGGATCACACATTCAAATATGCAAAAGCCCAAGCACCTGAACTAAGATGTTTAACTATCAGCAAAATGAAATATTTAATTATACACATTAATAGGAGTTTAAGGGTATGTTAGATGTAAAAGCGTAACAACCGAATAGAAGATGACATTGGCCTAGAGACAGTTTTATTTTCATAATCCAAATGTTAACAATATTATGTTTTTAAATTGTATCTATGCTCAATAGCAACAATATACATTGGGAAGAGAATAAATGTATTTATGTACAGTACAAGAAATTAATATAAATTTTCAGAGTACTAAACGCACAATAAAATATAAATTACATTAATAATAATTTGAGATAACCAATTTATATACGGACCAAAAGTTAAAATATAGCGATCGATTATTGAAAAGAAATTAAAGTTGGGAAACACGTATATTGGAAAGTCTATTTGTATCACATCTCCTGTATCACATTTCTTATCTTATCCATATCACCTGGTAGGAATATGCTCCTAACTATGCACCTGGCTACATTAGAAATAAGTAAAGATATTATTATCGTCCAACTAACCATGAAGCGGGGCAACCTACACAAAAAGGCTTAATATATCTCTTACAAACATACTGAGTGTATAATAACGGTCAACAAACATTAATCGAAATTCATATAAGTTTCATTTAGAACGACTAGCACAGTAAGACAGGATCCCAATCATAATAGCACAATATACCCTACAAAAATAAATAACAAAATTTGACTTGATTATAATACTATAGAATCTAAATTTAAAGAGATACGTCCAAAAAATGCCTCAATACATAACAAATCTAATTACCCAACAAAACTAAACTAGTAAAATTATTCATACAATAAAATATGCCGAAGCAAATCATAATCGGTCCCTACATAATTAAGTTACAATTTAACAGTTCCCCAGTTTACAAATTATATAATGCTTTTCTAATATAACGTAGACTTACATTTATAAAGATCCTAAATCCTAAAAGCATCAAAGAGGGACTTGTTCCTTGCTGGGTACACGCTTATATTCAGATTTGCACTGTGGGTGAAATATGGGAGGGTGGATACATGAGTTCAATGATGTCACTATCAGCAAGTTAGCGTGAGTTTCCCTCATTGACGCCTGCGCACAACGTCAAGAAGGAGATAATATGTGGGTAGGGAAACCACGGGATCACCAAGAGCGCTTCTTTCTCCAAGTTTTAGCGCCTGCGCAGCGTCCGCTACTCGGGGAAAGTCAGCCGAACTACGTAACCTTCCGAGAAAAGTCTTGTTTTTCTTGTTTAACGTGAGCGGAGTGTTGATGTTCTCGGAGGACCCATGAGCGGCGCTGGTTTCCCGGTTAAACGGGGTAAGTGTAACTTCGCTTTTATAGGTGGTGGAGGTTATGCGGCGAAGATGTTTGTAGCCACGGTACAGTGTGATGTATAGAACAAGGCATCCATACCTTTAATTAGTGTCTTTAACCACAGAGATGAGCTGGATGTTTCTTTTTTATCACCGTTTATTACTATCCACTCGGGTTTTACGCTTATGTACTAATTACGCTAATGGTTTTTATAGAATATGAAGGCTATAGCTTTATTGTGTGTACCCGCATTTGCGTGCAGGGAGAATGGAAAACCATTTTGGATAAACCACCCTCACTACATCCGACCAAATTTAGAACCTCTATCTTCCCGTCATCGACAGTCTAGTCTACCGCGAGAGCGTAGCGCCTTAGACTATGCAGCCCCCGAAATGTGTGGTTGGATGTTATTTTAGTTAGTTTGGTCATTGATGTAAACGGAAAGTGTTAAACATTTAGATTCTCAGCAGAGTTGCAATGTAATTCAATAATTCCAAAGAAACCAGGAACGATAAACAAACATTTTATTCTAGTACATTTTTTAAACTAAAGCAACTTGACTCAGTGCCAGTTCAGTCTATTTACATCTTCCATTTATCAATGTAGGGATAAAAATAAAGGAATTAAAAAACTTTGCTTGGATTCATCTGTAAAGTGTACTTATACTTCTTTTTTGTGGTGAAAACTTACAGTCTTACCTTGGTATTATCTACTATGATTCTATAATATAATTTGAACTATAGCTGAAACAAGCATGGTAAGCTTTCTACCTTATTAGGCAAACTAAATTTAAAACCCGTTTTGGAAGAGAAAAAACTAATCCCAATGCACTTGTAAGGGATTGAACCCGTGACTTCAGTGTAAAGATTTCCAACAATAACGGTACACCAACCTGGTCAGTTAGTCTAGTAGATATAATATAAGAAGATAAAAATGTACCATGGACTTAAACTTATTCCTTTTTAAAAGATTTGTGTTGTTGCATTTATTTTTCTATTTTTAAGTTCTTAAAGTTAATTAGAAAAGTGTGACGAATTAAAAAGTAGAGTCTCTCATATCTCATTTTAACCCTCTAGTCAATTTAAAAATCTCTTATATTTATTTATAAGCTGCAGATAACGGTCAATCTTTTTATTTTAAAACCCTGTGACTAGGGCCCTGCTATTAGGAACCAGGAATATTATTTCTAGGAAGGTATGATACGTTGTTCAGGAATATTAAATGTTCTGCTTCTATTTCTGAATCTTACTGTCGTGTACTCGACATGCATGCAATGAGACTAGTAGTGTCAGGGGCAGCTTAAAGGCCGGGAAAGCCGGGCGGCTTCCCGGGGTGACAAACAGACACAAACCTAAAATAACGTAACCTGGATGCTATAGTGGAATTGATAAGAATAACAGTCGTTCACTTTTTGATACACAAATTAAATTTTACATATTGGTATAGTTGTATATAGTGAATGAAATAGGATATAGTGCAATTATTAAAATTCTTTTTCATTCGCCATCTTGAAAAAATGGCTCCCAAAAACAGTTTTTTGCCACTATCTCATCAACCGTTGATTATATCACAGTGTTTGTTATTACCAAATATATAGAGATAACATTTCCTACAAAACATGTTCATCCATATAGTTTTCTTTGTAATCCTAATCGTTCTTGTACAACCTCGCAGTGAAACGTGTGGACTATGATGGCCATTTGTGAAGTTTAAAATCGTGTACTTCCATCTCGTACACTCGAGAGTTAAACATTATTTTTGTTTGTACCATCTCATGCACTGAACAGAAAAAATAATCTCCTATGATTTTGAAACGCTGGCGACTTTTCCGCCCTTATTGAAGAGGGAACAGCCTCCATAACGCATACTTTCAAATTAGTCAACTAATTAACTATGTTAGGCTAGGTTAGACGTGGACTCGATTAAAGACGTATTAGAGGGGTTGAAGATGACACAGTGACGTGGACCTATCCTAGTGCATGAAAGATGAACGCTTCACTTTAGAAGAGGGGAAGGAGTGGAAAAGTCACGAGCGATTCAAAGTCGTGAGCTATACTCTCTTTCTTTTTCAGTACACTAGATGGGGAAAACAAGTGCACGAGATGGGACAAGTAAGAAGAATGTCTACTTAATAATACCTTATAAATATTTGAGTGCACGAGATAGTACAAATTCGGTAAAAATTTCCTAATACATGATATGGGCATGAACCCAAAATTTACCTCAAACCTCCCTTGACTAGTGTGGGAGCAGGGGGTAGGGAGGGAAGGGCTGGTCTTTAGCTGTCACTGAATGGGGTAGGAATGGCCCGTTATTTAGGTCACATCCAACTTTAGATGAGGAGTTGTGCTTCAATCATCTCTGATAAATATTCTGGTTCTTATCCCCGGAGGAACAGAAAATGTAGGACATGCCTATTCACGTTGCTCTATGACATACATGGTACAAGTGGTCCATAATTCTCTATGAGTATGTTATCAGGCGTTAATGACCCTACTAGTCTGTTAGTTAATTAGGTTATAGCCTTAATTAGTTAGGTACTAGAGTAGATATGTTTTTGAACTCCCGCCACGAGATCAAATCTCTCTTTCTAGGTGATTGCTCGTTCATATCTTGAAAATCCAATTTAATCCTAATTTTCTTTTAGTTCAGTAATATAATTATTGAGATATTTGGCATGCTATTTACAAACAATTATTTTACAACATCACATTACTTACAAATAGAGTTAACCTAAGACAATCAGGTTAATTTTATTTTCCAAACCTTAGCCCCTAGATATTTATTATTATTTATTTTATTTTTTAGCATCGCGCCTTACTACCTATTCGGGTCATATTCCTAGGTACTAATTATTCTAATGGTCTTAAGGATTAGGAAGGCTATATTTAAAGGAAGTTTACCCGCATTTGCTTAGAAGGAGGGTGGAAAATCATTTAGTGAAAAAAACCTCAGTACATTCGAACTTCATTCGGCCCCCAAAACGGGTAAAGATTTTTATTAAAATTGTAAAAACTAACTCGTGCATCAGCACATACTGGTATCGAAACATGGTTTCATAAACATAATCGGGCACTCTCTGTGTTAGTCTGATGTTTAAATCTGTTGTAAACTCCTCCCACACCTAAATACCGACCTACCAATAATTTCCGTTACTATATTGTATGTAGATACTGTACGTATACATTCCACTTGAAGTTGAAATACGTCAGTCTCGCTCAGAACAAGTTGTCAACTTACTCTGGGACTTGAACGTATTGAAATGTCAACCATTTTTGTGGCGTTATGCTTGTGACATTATCGATTAACCATTCAAATCTTTTTATTAGTTTTTAATGAAGTTTTATTCACATATCCTACGAAAATGGAGAGCAGAATAAACTTCATTGAAGCAGCCATCCACACACTAGCAGACATTTATGTTGGTGTGTTGGTTGGAAATGTATGTTGTAAAAAATGTGATACAGTTGATCATCAACATATGCTATTTTCAAAGTAAATAAACATATGTTTAAGAACTGCCATGACGTGTTATTTCAAGTTATTGTGATGTGTTATGTGTGTATGAATTATTTAAAATCTCCTCTCCAAAGTCTCGAAGTTTTCTTCTTGTGTATGCACTACAGCTCATGCATACTGATTTGGTTTTTATCACCATGAATACTACATGTTAGGGTTATACATATATGTACTAATTACGCTAATGAGTTAGGAACGGGGGAGGCTGAATTTAAAGGAATTGTGCAAGAATATAAGTAGAGGGAGCGTGGATTTATTTTTTTACACAACTCAGTACACCAGGCTGGAATTCGATCCTTGGTTTCCCTGTGATCGGTAGTCTAGTCTTACGTGAGAGTGAAGACTTAGAACATGCGGCCATCGAAGCAGGCCATACTGATTTGAGTTTGTTGGGGTTGAAATTTATTGGGTCTTCCAAGCATAAGTTATCAAGCAGAATGTACCAAGATGAAACTAGTTGAACTTTAAGAAGAGTATGTTGCGCTGATAGGGCTGAACGGTGATGAACTGGTTCAAACTTCCTTGACACAACGAAATTTCACCAGGGTCACGTAGAAGATGCTTAAAACCTCATTAACACAAAGAAATCTCCCAAAGTTCTCGTAGGAGCTGCTTAAAACCTCATCAAAACAACGAAATCTCACTAGGGTCACGTAGGAGCTGCTTAAAACCTCAATGACACAACGAAATCTCACCAGGTTCGTGTAGAAGCTGCTTAAAACCTCATCAACACAATGAAATCTCACCAGGGTCGCGTAGGAGCCGCTTGAAACCTCATTAACACAACGAAATCTCACCAGGGTCACGTAGGAGCCGCTTAAAACCTCATTAACACAACGAAATCTCACCAGGTTCACGTAAGAGCTGCTTAAAACCTCATTAACACAACGAAATCTCACCAGGTTCGCGTAAGAGCTGCTTAAAACCTCATTAACACAACGAAATTTCACCAGGTTCGCGTAAGAGCTGCTTAAAACCTTCTCGACTCTACGAAAATTCAAAGAGGTTAAACCAAGTGGCTACGAACTTAAATTAAAAATAAACAATTTTATACCAAAACAACAACTAAATGAAATGGTGTCTTGAATTTACATCGTTATTATATTGTCGACTATTTGAGACAAACATTGCATTTACCTCTCAACTGTATTTTAAAAAGAAGCCTTAGAGAAGGCAGACAGAAGAATCCTTACACTAGGGTCATCAAGGACAAGGTAGGAGGGAAATACACAGCAACAATTTTGATCCCCTTTGTTTATAATGTTAATGAGATATTTGAAGAGCACTTTATAAATATCATCTGACTTATGAAATAACTTAACCTAAGAGAGTATTCATAATACTTCACACCGAGCTCTAATGTAGATATAGTTTCTAATGGGATAGCAAGCAGAACTTGTTTACAAGAATTAGATATATTTATCAACACGACCCCTAATCAGACCCTGATATTGTAGACCTATGGCTGATCACTAAGCTTTATTCAAGTTTATTGTTTATTATTATAATAATTATAGTTTTTACAAAAAATAAATTATCAAATATTTTGCTAGTACAATTAATATACCTGACTTTAAAGACTTTAGTTTAATCGTGACTAGCGGCAATGAATGCTATATTTCCACTTTGGAATTTCTTAGTCACTGTAGGTGAATAACAGTAAGTTCCCCTTAATCAACACATATTTTCTCAGCTTTAAGTATTCAAACCATTTAGAATCTTGTGTCTAAACCTCACTCATGCCAACCCTTTAGGGTAAATATCCCGAACGGATAGTGAGATGTGCTCTCAAATTATTTTTACTAGGGGTATTTAAAGTTCGCTTTTTGAAAAATATGACTGTATCAGAATAAAACTTAAAAATTATCTTAACTTTAAAATAGTCACAAATCCAGTCTCTCGCCCAGTAATTTATCACTATGATATCCAAACTGACCAATATCAAGTATTTTGCCTGTGCCAAGAATCTAACCTTTGAATCTTGTCTAAATATATGAGATTCACTACAAACTGAGCTAAGGTATCCGATAAGTTTTCATGATTAGTGATTTATTTACAGGATAATTTAAGCTAAAAGGGTGACCTGGTGGTCTAGGGGTAAGGTGTCGGACTTCTGTGCTGGGGTCCGCGCTCCAATCCTCGGTCCTGGCATAGATTTATCTGATTACCAAACCTTTCCTTCACCTCTGACAAGACGTGTATTAATCACAACTTGTGAAGGTGTGTAATGCCAGGCCTCCACCATGGTTCGGATCCCACGTTAAACTGTAGTTCTTCCAATTCATCTCACAATCACCCTACCATTACACATTAGCGCAAGTGCGTATAACCCGAACGGGTAGAAAGACCCGGTGCTAATAAAAATAATTATGATTATTCCTTTATTTCTTCAAGTCAAGCCGCCCACCTCGGTGTCCGCATGGTCTAACGCACTATTCTCGTGTTTGACTAGACTGCTGAAGATGGGGAGATTGGGGTTCGATCCCGGTGGGGTGAACTAAGGGTGCTTTTTAATAAGTAGTTTTCCAATCTCCCTCCAAGAAAATACGGGTGCACTTCCTCTAAACTAAATATTCTTAATTCATAACACATTAGATGGTATATAGGCGTATAGCCCGAACGCAATGCTAAAAAAAAATCAAGTCTCAAGAAATTCGTGACGTGCCACATGCATCGGTGAACTCAGTTAAACAACCTTATAAATTCGTAAAAAGCCTAAATCCGTGAAAAGCTCAAGCCAAGGAAACAAACATGTTTTTGTTCGTGGAAAAAAACAACCAATGCTAAACAGGTGATGTGGTTTTATATCCAGTTCAGCCCCATGGGGTGGAAGGAAGGCGGGTGGTCATGGGGAGGTGGGGAAGTCGGATATGTAAGGCAGGATGTTGGTAGTAGCGCCTGTTTAGTCGACAACGCGACGCGACGCAGCCTACAGCGTCTCTAGCGCCTCTAATAGTTTCTGTCATCGTTGCAGTTAAACGTGTCATTGACATCTAACTTTTTTTTTTTTTAAGTTTCTTTCAAAAATAATTCTTATTTGTTTACAACATAGAATAAAACTAAATCGTACAAATTAGAAAAATTAATTTAAAAGGTTTTTTCTTTTCGTAGCATTCATGGAAAACATTAATAAATGAATTATCTAAACCTACTTTAAACACAACTTAATTAGTGTTTAGCTCCCAAAGGTTTGACTACTTTTCGCGATATTGTTACAGTTTGTTATTTTAGTGACAGTTCAACCCCAAACAAACTGGAAATGAAATATTCACAGAAAATGACCGCCTTTTTCTTCAAGTTATTTAGGTAAGCTACGTGACCACACACACATATACACTCAATTTTAAATTGAATTGTAATTTATTAGTGTTTTTGGTTTAAAATAATTTTATATTGTTAGTTGTAACACTTTTAGAAATATAACATATAATTATTCCTTCTAAACCACTGTATTTATGCAAAAAAAAAATCTAGCTTGAGACTCGTAACTTTGACATTATTTGTAATTTAATTTGTTTGTACACAGAAAAGAATGTAGCATACCTTACGTACAAATATAAATTTAAAGCTCTAATCTAAACTTATCAAATCTGTCCGCCTCAATGGCTAAAGTAGTTGACCATAATTCTATCAAACTCTAGTCCAAATCCAGCTTGCGCTGATAAAAAGATGTCTACTATTTGTAAACAAGTTGTTAAATTGATAAATAGTTAAGCGCTAGTGCTGAATGTTTAGTATCAGCCGAGCAGTCCTACGTTAATCTAGTAGCAAGTTGTGTAAAGGTATAATTCGTTTGTTTTTAAAGTGCTCTTTAAATACCTCAATAAAATATTCAAATTATCATAATTAATTATGAACTACGAATATCCTATTATGAAATATACTTAGCACCGCGTCTTACTACCCATTCGGATTATACGCTTGAGTACTAATTACACTAACGGGTTAGGAATTAGGAAGATTGAATATAGAGGAAGTGAACCCGCATTCGCGGGGAAGGAGAGTTGAAAACCATTTAGGAAAAACCACCCCCAGTTCCCCTGAGCGAGATTCGGACCTCTATCTTTGGCAGTCTAGCTCAACATGAAACTAGCGCGTTAGCTAACTACACCATATGAGGCGGGTAAATATGAAATATAGATGACCTTTTTTTGTGCTGAATCCACTTAATGTATATTTCATGAACAATTTAGAAAGATGGGTCACTTTTATGTTTCACGTGGAGAACCTTTCTTACCCGATAGCTAAAAATTTACTAGATCTACTTGTTCATGTTGATAGAATAGTTTCATAGTTTTTAATCTCCGTCTTATTAGAAATATGGAAAAAGCCTCGAACTTTGTTATTGACGCAGTATATGGCTAAAAATGATATGATCTACTGTTGTCTTAGGTTAAAATAAAATTGTGACAGGCTGTACGATGTTTGTCAAATGTTGAGCCTTAATTTTATTATTTTATATTTAGTTATATATGTTTAATACATAGAAAACATTACCCCATTGTACTCAGTTCTAATAGATTATCAAACTTGAAGTCCAATTTTATTTTTTTATTCATGCAGTCTAATTTATAAATACCTCAATAAAATAGTAACTAATTGAATAGAGGGCAAAATAACCTCACATTACAATATGGAGTATCAATTATTATCCCACTTGAGTTCAAAACTTAAAGTTTCTCTGAGATGTGTTATCGTATAGAGCACATTCTCAGTTATCTAGAACATGATTAAGGCTTTCAAGTTGATTGTATTTTAGTTTTGTGAAATTTAGATGATTAGATCACAGTAAAATTTTGGTATATATATGTTCATTTTTATTTATTTATGGTTTTAACGTGCACTTTCTGAACCGACTGTAACATCAGCGCACAAGAATTTCCATGAGCGAGAGTGAAAGGGCCTATTAGTTTTGCCAAAAAAGGTATTTTGACACAACTTCCTGGAATTTTTTACATGCCACAATCGACATGGGACCAACGCCTTTCCGAAGGAAGTTGTGCTAGGGATTTTTATCACTCAAGAAAAAAAAAACGTCGACCCCGACTGAGTTTGAACCCACGAGTGTCGGGGTCCTGAGCAAGACCACTGAGGCCAACTATATCTGTTCATGATGATGATGATAATGATGATGATGATGATGATGATGATGATGATATATATTAGTTAGCTATATTTGACAAATAATCATTTCAAATTTGGCTAATTCAGTAAATTCAAAAAGTATCACAAGCTATATTTTTCTTGATTGACTCAACATATGTTTCGAACATTTAAAAACAACTATTTAAATTATTCATCACATCGTAAAATGATTATTTTTCTTAAAATATGTATTAAAATTTTATTTTTACGTATATTTGAAACATCTAGCCACTCAAAATTGCTATGAAAAAATACAATAGTTAATATATTTAACTTTGTGGTAAAATATTTTTTAGTTTTTATGTATAGGCCTATTATCAACTCAGGTTCGTACAATATATTTTATTATTAATACGATGAAACAGGCTTTTATTTTTAAATAATTATATAGCGTTTCTTTGAATAATAACATATATTTGTGTGTAAAATGTTGGTAAAATTATCGAGACGCTGCTTTAAGTTATATGCGCTAGCATATATCCTAACATTCATTCTAATTTTCTAATTATGGTCCCAAGCAAATTTTTGAAAAAGAGTTTATAAGGAACTAATTGCATACTCCAAATATTGAGTAGAGTTGAAACCTGTTGTGTCATCTTTATGTCGTAGCTAAACAAGAAAATTATGTTTTGAAAGGATTCTGATGGAAAAGGGTGAAAGCCAGTCCTTGAGTGATTTAATGTCAAGAGTTGAGAGCATAGAAATGTATTAGTAGGAAATTTTCATTAACGGGGGATAGGGGAAGGG
>CABFOV010000756.1:73976-94299 GCA_902141375.1 Timema poppense
TCTTACTACCCGTTCGGGTTATACGCACTTACGCTAATGTGTAATGGTAGGGTGATTGGGAGATGAAATGAAGGACCTACAGTTTAACGTGGAATCCGAACCACGGTGGAGGCCTGGCATTCCCCACATTCACAAGATGTTTTGTCAGAGGTGAAGAAGGGGTTTGGTAATCAGATAAATCTGTGCCGGGACCGAGGATTGAACCCCGGCCGCCAGCACAGAAGTCTGACACCTTACCCCTAGACCGCCAGGTCACCCTACTCAACAATAATCTAATAATAATAATAATTTAATACTGTAATTCAATTTACAACACAATTCTTATCCTAAATTTTATTATATTTGCTCGATATAAAATCACATAAAATTATATCTATATTACCCGCTTCGACGGCCGCGTGGTCTAATGCGCTATTCTCGCAGTAGACTAAACTGCCGATGATGAGGAGATCGAGGTTCTAATCTCGGTCGGGTGAACTGAGGATGGTATTTGCTAAATGGCTTTCCACTCTCCCTCCACGTAAATGCGGGAATGCTTCCTATAAATATAACCTCTCTGATCCCTAAAACTATTGGTATAGTTAGTACATAAACGTACTACCCGAATGGGCTGTAGTACGTGGTAATAAAAATGGAATATTTCAGATCCATCACATTCAATTTAAAATAAAATAGTATCCAAAGTAAACCCAAACGGAACTTTTAAATTGGTCGGTAGCTTTGCCCTTTATTAACTTTTAAAGTTTACTAAAACGTCGTATCCATTCACCTTGAAAATATGCTTGGTCACTTTGATATATGAGGTAAACTCACTTAACTTGCCGAGGCGACAAATAACAAACTATATTTTAGTAACTTTTTTTTTGTCAGAAAGAAGCAAAGCTACCATGAATCACATATGCCATATACTGAGAGCTCACAGGTCGAGTTTGTGTATCTGCTTTGGAGTGAATCAGAAGCGCATAAGGGAGGTGCATCAAACGGGTACCATTGTTTGTAGTCTCTGAGCACCATATGGCAACACCGACAAAATGTTTATTTTTCAGAAATTACAAGTATGATAGGTTTCGTGAATTAGCCAGTTATTAATCCAACCTCGCTTAACCCAACTAGTATTGTAATGAGTAAGGAGGTTGTTTTTTGTAGTTTTATTACTGTATTGTAATTATTGTCAAGGGTTAAGGAGTTTTTTACAATGCATGTGTTTCATGTTACCATGTAGTTCAGGGTTTTTTTTCTTGTGCGTTTTTTTAAATCACTCTCTCGTGCGCTTTTAATATGAATTTTTTCCTCTAGTGTGATTTCAGGGTTATTTGGTTTTACACATAGATTTAAGAAGGTATAAAATTATAATCTTATTTACGCAGTAGTTCAGATGTGACACCCTGATATTGTAAGCAGCTAATTAGGGTCAGAGAAGTAACATCTTTCCAATTACAGGATGATGAGTATGACCTCGCATGGTCGAACGACGGTACATATAAATAAACTGTTTATATATTTTTTTATCGGGGATAGACCCTCTAGATAACATCATCCGAAATTTCGTATGTGTTTTGTGTCAATTTAAAACCATACATACCGCAATTTGTCAAAAATAATATAGGCCTATATAATGTTCAGTCTTTTCACTAAATGAAAACTAGAACGATTACACAAATATTTTAATACTTGATTATAACTAGTCCAAACATATCACTTAAGGTGAGATGTAACTCATGGAAGAATACACGAATTAAGGTTAGTATTTTTTACAGTTTGTTTAAGCAAAAAATATATATATTATTTGTTCAAAATTAATAACATATCACCTCAGTAGAACAGTTTAGTTTAATTTCCTACGCATAGCTAGCTCAACAATTCTTGAATATATGTCTATGTTTGGAGTGTTTTTATGCTATAAAACCTGTAAAAATACATACTTAAACTCGCACTACCTTCCATCCCACCTTAAACTGCCTAACGTTTCCAAATCTATGACAAAAGATCTGCATCGCCGGCCGCATGGTCTAAGGTGTCACTCTCGTGTTAGACTAGACTGCCATTAGCAAGGACATCGGGGTTCGAATTGAACCAATTGTTGGTTTTTCCAACACCGTTTCCCACTCTCCCTCAACGCGAATGTGGGCTTCTGAATTCGACCTTCATCATCACTGACTCATTAAAGTGATTAGTACAAATGCGAACAACCTGAACCGGCAGTAATAAACGAGGCTAAATACCATATTACAAAAGGTGTTCAGTGTTAGCCTCATGTTCAGAAACCCACCCTTTCCTTTTTTTTAATGGTTTTTCTCTTACCCTGGACCACAAACCTTTCCTTCTTTGTGCCCTGGGCATATCTTCGGCCGGGTTCAAAGGACTCCAAAATATAGTTTACAGCCCTTTATACAGGTAGAGACAGGGACATTTACTTAACATGAACTTTTCTCGTCCTGTTTACCTAGGTTAAATATATTGCCAATAATAATAACAGATGACTCATTAGAGAGTTACGTTGGTATTCGGCGAGGATGACAATCGTCCGTGGAACAACCCCCTCCCCGACGCAGACGTTGTCCGTGGGTGTCGGTAGTAATATTAATAACAAAGCAGAGGAGCAGTATATGTGTGTGTGTGTCCCCCTGCAGCTTGGGCCCCTGCCAGACGCTCTATTCTCGGGGCGAGGAGACGATACACGGGGGACCCGCCACAGACCCTCGCTGGGACCACACTTGTAGCATATATCGTCGTATCGTTTCCCCGTCGCTTTGAGGGCTGGATCGGGTGTCGACACACACGGACAAGGTTGAGACCAAATTTCGGCCGATGCGTTCCTTGTTCCGTCGCGATTTCCATCATCTTGGGCTTACACTTTTTCAGTGATGAATTAACGACCGGGTAGTGTATGTTGTGTCTCTTCTAGTCTTAAGTTAGACCATAAGGCATATGAAGCTAAGACAGGCCTAACAAGCTGGTTGTGGAAAATATATAGCTTAAAAAAATAACTGACCCAGGCCACAGGCTGGAAACAGTAATGGATGTAAAAAAGTTTTTAAAAAAATCCATCATTCGTGTGTTGTAGCGGTGGCTCAGTGTAAAAAGTGGTAATCGGAGGTCTAACCCCCATCCCTCTCACCCAAAATATGAATAGTAATTTATTTTTGTATTCCTTGTATCTTGTTGTTCTCTTATAATTATTATAAATGGTTACAACCCAAATCATATTTTTTGAACATTATAAATTGCTTCAAGAAGGATTCGATATTCACAAATATATTGATGTATAGACACTTGCGAAGTGGGTTTTTGAATTCGAATCTAATCTCGAATCCAAGCAAATATTATTCGTGAATTTCGAATAATTATCAAACCGAATCATATATTAGTTAAATATGCTGAAGTTATGATGTAGAAAAAAAAATAGTTACACACTAAAAAAAAACATTAACTTAGTTTTGAACCCTAGTTCTATAAGTTATTCATCATGTTCACTAAATAATAGTGCACCTTGTCGAAGTTAAGTGGTAAAGAGCACCACCATCTGTTGTGGTAACTATAAACTATTTCAATATACATCTTCAATCATCAAATTTAACACATTTGTTGCGCAATATTCAAAGGTGCGATTATGGCTATGCGAGGGGTTTTTTTAGATAAAAAAAAGTGAGACTTATTTTCCGTTCAGTTTAGTAATAATTAATAAGCATTTACTTAGCAAAGTTACCTAGCAAAGATTATTATTAAAAATATATTAACAAATTATAGGCACGTTATGAGATTTTGCAATGGCCTAAATCCTCATCAATATTTATTTAGTTTGGTTTGATTCACGTTATCGAATAATATTCTATTCTAATTGATATCGATATAATCTCAGAACCCCTATTGATGTATCTTGTCCTGGGGCTTCGCCACGAATCAGTAATGGCAAAACTAGCCCTTCCTTGCCTCCTTTCCCCTATCTTCCACTAAAAAAATAAAAAATCTGGTTATGAACCCGAATGGTAATCACTCACATTAGAGTGGGTAAATGTGACTCTGAGATATTATATTATTTTTATTTGTTTCGTGTGGAATAATCCCTATTCTCCCTGTATATCTATCACTGTAGCCGACATCACACATATCTCCCAACCCACGCACCTTTGCGACGCAGACACACTCTGGATTGCTGTGTTTGTTATCGATTCACGCTGAGAGACTCTCTTCCAGGTCATAATCCCGTCCGCCCGGGACAAATCTCATCGCTCCCCCTTATCTTCCTCTTAGCACACTTGTGTTGTGTAGCCCGGTTCCCATCCACTCCTCCCCACTCACCTGCTTCATTGTTTACAAGCTTCCGTGACAGCTTGAGATACTAAACACTTAGTTGCTTCATTGTTTAGTCTACCAGCTTCCGTGTCAGCTTGAGAGACTAAACACTTAGTTGCTTCATTGTTTAGTCTACAAACCTCCGTGTGGGCTTGATATACTAAATACTTAGTTGCTTCATTGTTTAGTCTACAAACCTCCGTGTGGGCTTGATATACTAAATACTTAGTTGCTTCATTGCTTAGTCTACAAACCTCCGTGTCAGCTTGAGAGACTAAACACTTAGTTGCTTCATTGTTTAGTCTACAAACCTTCGTGTCAGCTTGAGAGATTAAACACTTAGTTGCTTCATTGTTTAGTCTATAAACCTCCGTGTCAGCTTGAGAGACTAAACACTTGGTTGCTTCATTGTTTAGTCTACAAACCTCCGTGTCAGCTTGAGAGACTAAACACTTGGTTGCTTCATTGTTTAGTCTACAAACCTCCATGTCAGCTTGAGGGACTAAACACTTAGTTGCTTCATTGTTTAGTCTACAAACCTCCGTGTCAGCTTGAAAGACTAAACACTTGGTTGCTTCATTGTTTAGTCTACAAACCTCCGTGTCAGCTTGAGAGACACTTGGTTTCATTATTGTGTTCAAGATTAATTATGTGGTTGAGACACTAAATACTTAGTTTCTTGATTGTTTGCCAAACTTCAGTATATAGGCCTACTTAATACACTTAACACGCAGTGTCTTCATTTTTATCTAGTTTCAGTGTGTAGTTGAGACACTAAACACGTGGTCTTTTAATTGTTTTATAATTTTGGTGTGTGCACGAGTCACTAAGCATTTATTTTATTCGTAGTTTTCAAGCTTCAAAAGTAGAATTCAGATACTAAAAATATATAACTTACTAACAAACCTAATTCTAAGAGAAACACAAGCTCCAGTCCTATCGGATGTCAATTTATCACTGTGAAAGAAGAAGTCTTAATTTCACTGATTTAATTTTTTTATCGCACGTGCCGAGAATTGAACCTGGGCTAAGATATCAGTTGTGTACGCATTGATAGTGCATTTTAATTTAGCCCTAGCTTACAAACTGAACGGATAGTAAAACATGGTGCGTAATAAAAATTAAATAAAAAATCTAGCTTTGGAGTCTGGGGTTTAGTTCAATCCAGCAAGGTACACTTGGGTTTAACTATCACGTTCTGGCTGTCCATGCTCATTCCTGGTGAATTCTTGTTTGGGTCCTTTACATATGCCCTTATCGCCCAATTCATTTATGTTAGGTAGCTAATGTCGCTGTTAGTCCACACCAGCATTAGAACGATCAAAATAGAAATAAAATTTAAATTGGCTTATATTTACATTGACTTAGGCCTAATTAATGGTAAAATACTTTCAACTTTATTAATATTCGTGGGGAATATTTTGTTGACCCAGTTCGTCAACGGGCACGCTATTTGTATAAAGTGTCAGTGGTTCAATCACCACCATCTCTGTTTTATTCGTTTTTAATACTTCATTTTGGTCTAATATATCTTTCCTGCGTTATCTATCTTGGAAAGAGCATATTTATAAATAAGAAACACTGCTATATCGCTATAAATATCGGCCATTATTATCCAAGTAAACGAGTTTTTATAAATTCTAATGCGTGTAGAACTCTCAAAAAGGAAGGCATTATTTATACAAAATCACAAAGAAGGTGTTTCCTGATGGTATTAATATTAAAATGAATGTATAATGAAACTATAGAGTTCCGTGTTTACCTTATTCATTGTGTAGCACGCTATTCTTTGCTGAATAAAAATAGCATCCATATCTTTATAAACAAATTTGACGGTCACGTTAAAACAATCCGATTCAAACTTAATAATATGATTTGAATTTCGTTTATGCTCTAAAAATAGGAAGGTTGTTCTATTTTATAAATCCACCGATTTAGAAGCAAGTAAATAATGGCTGTAATAAATAAAATCACACAGTTGGCAGAGATGGTATTTTCAGTGCATGGTACAAAGTGGAACTTAGGACCAACATTAAATTGCAAGAGCTCAAATTTTGTGTAGTCTATCAAAATAATTACGTTCCATTTATAAAAATAACTTTGTTCTTTGCCAAAATAATTAAAGCTACTTTTAACTATCTATTTAAAACGAGAGACAATTCCTTTAAAAAATGGTTCCCAGAGCTCTAACCAACAGATTTGTTTATTATTTCTTTTAATGAAAGCTTACAGATAACCCAAAAATATGCACAATAAAGCCGAAATTTTTAAAAAAACTACCATTTATTTAAACAACGATTTCTCGAATTATATCAAATAGATTTTGATGTTCTTTAGTTTAAATAAAAGCAGGTAAATGTATTGATATTATGTATCAAAAATGACAGCTGCAGATCACATGACTTCGCGTATGAATACGTGAAGGCAAAGCTAGTAACTTGTCTATCAGACAAGTCTTTTTAAAATACAATAAGCTGTTTGCGCAAGTGGTGGTGAATAAGAGGGGCATTGCCCCCAGGAAATAAATTTGCACCCGTTCTTCCCCTTTATATGTTTAAAATACTTTGATATTATCGAATATATAGATGCATTCAATTTCCAAACATTTATCGGTGAGAGGGGAAGATGGCAAGTCCCTAGAAAAACAACTATGTATTTGCTTGTATCCTTACCCCTCTGATACAAATAATGTTCCGCCGTGACTGGTTTGCGCAAACTTTAATATTCATAAAAAACAGACCCCCAAAAAATTAAAAATAAATAAATAAATCCATAAATTTCAAATTAAAATCACAAAGAGCGCCGTTTATATAGTTATATGTTATGTGTGTGTCGAGTATACATAGCATAATCGTCACTGCGCGGGTCGATGGAAAGATTGCGAAGGCTAAAGGTGGAGGGTAAGGGGGGGAGGAGCGGGCAGGATGGGACCTCAGCCTCACAATGCAGTGAGCTGAGTAGTGTGTCAGTCGCCCGCTAACAGGCGCGCTCATCGCATATCCTGGTACTGCCGTTCTCCCGTTCTTAGCTCAGTATGTAGTCTAGTCCTGTTGTGATTATGGAGGGAGTTTTCAAAATCTGACATGGTGCTTGTATTTATTCGATTGTGAAAACAAACACGTCTACATTATGATATCTAATATCGTGGTCGAGACAATGAATTACAATGAACCTCTGTATTAAATTATAAAATGTGAACAAGTTTTAATTTTCTTATAATTAGAAAAAAGTGTGATAAATAGCAAATATATTGTGTCTTGTGACGTAAATGTACGTATTTGAACATTTCATTAAATTAAATATTTTTAGACTCGTTGGTAAAGTTATTTAGGCCTCATTTTGTAATTCAAACATTTTATATTCCGGTACTAAGAAGTTATTTCATATGGCGTATGATCTGAAAAGCTGCGATGATAAATTTTGTTGACATATACGCGAACGTATTTGTCAATTTATTCGCGTTATCTTTTGAACGGAGTGCTTAATTCCTCTTTCAATACTCAGGTATCGCAACATACAACAACGGATCTTAACATTTCCATTTGTTGTATCTACGGTATTAATATTATAACAGTTCTACGTGAATCAGTGTTCCGTAAGCGTTATGAACCTACCCGATAGTTCTTGGAGAGACAGGCTAGTTCCTGTCTTTCATTGACACTGTCGAAACGCGCACGTGAGTGAAGTAAATACCAGTGTGTTTTGTGTGTGTGTGACTGGGTGGTATCGAGAGGGGGCAAGATGAAGTTCGACTCTGTGTTCCCAGAGGAGAAGAGGCGTTACTTCAAAACGGAGAGGAAGTTTTGCTGGTACGTCATACTTTTCTGTTTTTAACAGGAAATAAAAATGGAAAATTAACACCAGGAAAATATTTAGCTTGATAAGTTTCATAGACGAGTAATCTTCCGCGAGACCAAACTCTTAAGTGTATATAATTTATTATAATAAATAAGAAAACTAATTGTTCCAAACTTGAAAAGTAGGTTTTCCTATTTTTCCCCCTTAAGTATTTTGCGTTGTTTTTACTTTTTTTAGTGTATTTTTAACGCTTTTCTTTATTTTATCAATAATAACTAGACGATATGGAAAATCTTAAAATATTTTTTTGAAATAAGGTTGTTATCAAATCCTATCTCTTGGTCAATTCTGTCGATAGTGCATATAAATACTGTTCTAAAGGTCCTGGATTTAATTTTCAACCTAATTTGAAAATAAAGAGCTATTTAAAATGGGTTTGTTCCCTTTAACGAAGTGAAAAACTAATTATCTTAGGCTTTTGTGATATGTTTATTCTATAGTTAACTATAAAAAAATCACAGTTAACTTATCCAGATATTAAATGAGTATGAAAATGTTATTAGAAATATAGCAATACAGATAAATGTTGGATATTGCGACGATAATTGGGGGATGTTCTCAAAGTGAGAGAACACGTTTAAATCATTACTCACTTATTTTCGTTCCTATCAATAATCTTCCGTGTAGATAGGCTACATAACTATTAATATTTTTCAGGGGGGACTTAATTTTGTCTGTGCGTATTTTTAGATAATAATTCATGATAATTTGATGGCAAAATATGTTTTAGGTATATAATTAGGTTCCACCATGATCTGACACCTAAGCTAAATGAGTATTGCCTCTGCCTATGGAGCTAACTCTCCTAAGTTCGTGTCCCGTCATGGACTGAAAATGTATATTTGGTTAAATTGGGGCCTACCCTTTCACTGTAATGACTAATAATTTAATGGCGGGAGTATTGTATGTTATGTGTGTTCTAGAGCTATACGGTGCACTGATATAAAAAAATTTGTTAGTAAAGTGAACGTTAGTTAAATCATACGAATAAACTAAGGTATAACTATCGTGACCGAGAACACTTCGGGGCTAGTATTGGTGGAGGTTGAATCGAATATATTTAGTTTTATTACAATTTTTTTAAATCAGTTATTATTTTTTGAATCGAATTAAAAATAGTGATTTTTTTTTAAATCAATTCAAAATTTTATTTCTGCATATAGGAGTTTAATTTAATTGTGGGTTTGATTTAGTTGATAAACTATGGATTATTTTATATCACTATCATAAATTGATTATCAAATATCTATCTCAAAAAATGTAATAGCTCTCAAACTGTTGAAATCTTCTCTTTAGATTACACATTTAATGCAACCACTAGGTGCAATGAGTTCCACCTTCGAGGTTCTTTAGGCAATTATTTCTACAATCTGATTTGAGGGTACTTATATCGGAGATACGAATGGCCCCTCATTCAGAATTGTTTGTAGGTAACAGGGCGTCACAGTCATTTTGGAGTGCCTGGAAAAACCAAGTTATCAATGACTACATACTATCCGGGCGTAAGGTTACATTGTAGACCGACTGCGATTCGGCTATGACTTAAGAAGTTAAATGAACATTTGTTTGAACGAATCTAGAAATATACTAAGCAGACTGTGTGCGTAAGTTCTATAGGAGATAAGATCTCACAAAAATTATAAAAGAGTTTTTTAAGGCATCGTGGTAAAGGGAAAATGGGGGGGGGGGGATACTTTTTTCACCACATCTTACTGCCTGTTCAGTTTATACTCATATATGAGAATTAATCTAATGGGGTAGGGATGAGGGAGGAAGCATTTTAGAGGTAATCTACTCTGATTTGCTTGGAAGGAGAGGGAGAAACCATTTAGTTAAAACCACCCTCAGTAGACCCGACCAAGATTCAAATCCCGATTTTCCCATCACCACGAGGCCAGTCTAGCACGAGAGTGATATCTTAGACCATTCAGATTAAAGCGAGTAAAGAAGGTATTTCCTATAAAATAATTTCACCCCATCTCACAGCCTATTCGAATTTATAATAATTACTCTGATGAGCTATGGATGAGAAAGTTATAATTTAGAGAAAATGCAACCAAGTTCTCGTGAAGGTAGAGTGATAAACCATGTATAAAAACCACCCGACCGGGATTCGGACACTAATCTCCCAGACACCGGCGATCCAGTCTAATGCGAGAGTGACGCGTTATACCATTGATGTGAAAACTTACTTAGAGACGGGTCAATGAAAAAAAAAGTTAACGGGTCAAACATTTTCATTAATTCTCTCCCACTTTATTTTAAAATATATATTTACTAAAAACAAATAAGATTTGTGAAACGAGATAAAAGGTATGTACATTGATGTAGAAACATTACATCAAAGATCATAAATGAAATAATATACACTGTTACTTACTCTGTGCCACTAGGAACACTGTTATAGAAAAATTGAGTAAGGAAGAACTGAAGTATTGTTCGTTCACGGTAGGAGTTTACCTGGAAAAGGACTTTTTTCCCTACCAGAAATCTATTATATAGTAGGATATCGGTAAGAAAAAAGACCTTTCAGAGGTAAACTCCTCCCGTGAATGAAGTATAAACAGTATATATATATACGTATAGCTCAGAAATCATTGGTTTTATAAAAATATATTTCAAATAAAAGATTTGTATATTTAATAGTATTACAACTTTACATTGATAAGTTATTTCATATCTCAAATAAAGGCGGAGAAATGATGAAAATTGAAAAATTCCCCCTATTCAAAATACCCTCAAAGTCATTTTCATGAGAAAATGAGAATTGCTATCTTGTTTATGATGAAAAATAGTGTATAGATATAAAATATAATCAAAATCGTTAGAACAAATTTCGAGAAAATAGATTTTTCTATTTTCGGCCTTCAGTAAACTACCCTTATGTTTAAAGTTAGGATCTAATTACAAAAACCCCTTATTAAAGCTCCAGATACCAAGTTTTAGCCCAATCAATAGAATAGTTTCGGATCTAGCCTGAGGTACACACAGACAATAAGTTTAAGTACAAGGGAAAATGCAAATCACTTATAAACACCTTATTGCTGGGTTGGACAACCCTATCACCAATCGCCATAAGTGGCGAAATGGCCATAAAAATGTGGCGAATTTATGTTCACGAGATCTCTCAGTAAAAGCATTGGAAGCATTCACGTGTGCATTGAGCTCATATATTCATCCATGTTTCTGCAGCTTGTAAAATAAAAATATCATCAAATTTCTCACTAAATTTTCAATTTGAATAGTTTTCATCCATTCTCGTGTAGGGCGGTTGTAACTTGAGTAGTCAAAGGGTACTTGTTTTGAATAAACTTGTTCAAACCGTATATGTTGTTTTAAATGTTCGATTGAGCAACCTAATATCTCAATTTATCAAACATGGTGTGGCAAATTTCAATTCTTATTTGCCACAACTGTGGCTACATTGAAAATAATGTTACCCACCTCTACTTTAGTGGCTTAGTATGTTTGTAAGTTCGTTCAGAAGAGTTATATGATGGGGTGTGATATGAGTGAAACTGTGAATGACTGTCCAGCATTGTTTTATAATATGGGTTAAACTGTGATGAGGTGCTTCTCAAGAGAGAAGACAGATGCTCATCAGCAATTCTAAGATCACTTTTCCTAAGTTTCATGGTTGTATATACTTGTACGCATGAATATGAGAATGCAAACAACGCAATGTTTTTCTCAGCATGATTTACCAAGTTTGTAAATTTTTATTTTGGCATGGTTTTATAAAAATCCAGCTTTGTTGTGTTTAAAAATACCTGCTTCACAATGAAACACATATGAATTAGTTATCTCGTAGGCTGGATTGAACACACTGGTGGGCTGTATTTGGCCCGTGGACCGTAGTTTTCCCATCCCTACGTTAGATCATTCGACCACCAACCTATTTTCGCCAACAAGCAAAATGAATTAAAAAATACACTAACAAGTAATCTCGAAGTAAAAATAAAGGAAACAGTATATAATGATTAGTTAATCAAATAAAATAATAATTTACTTTCACATATGTATTAAATATATAAAAATAAGTACTATGATATTGACAAAATCAATCTCAATATGTTAAAGGAAATGTATTTTTTAAGTGCCTCCAATTTCGAAGAAGTTGTTGAATGCCCTTTTTCTTTGTGTGTTTATTAACTTCTATAACGCACAAACTTTAAAGTAAATTGTATTTAAATTTGGTGTATTTTTAAATATTCCTACTTCATCTCATTGCATCTTTAATGTGAATGCAACAAACACGAATAAATTATATTTTAGAAAACGGCTATTGCAATTTTAATTAATTTGCACTTGTTTTACATAAAATGACTTATTTGAGTAAAAATGTATACAAAAATAATAACGCTTCCATATTTATTATACATTCTGTCAAAATAAGCAATGCTAAAATTCATAACTGGTTTGGACAGTTATCTTAATATTAGAAACCTATTAAAAGAAAACATCCACTTTTAGTATGAACACAAATATTTAAAAATTAGTTCACTTAACTTAAAGTGACATACACGAAAAGATAGATGAGATATTTTGAAACTTTATTTAAAATAACAACCTGGGTTTTTAATAAAGATAAAAGCTGAACGCTATTTATTGTGAGATAGCAGCTAACTTTCATAAATCATTCTAAGTGTATGTTGAAAACAATAAATTATTGTAAATATTATGTATTCAAACAGTTTGAGAAAAGAAATAAAGTATATTTTAATTCATAGATGGTTTTTATTATTTTTATATATACGATATCTCACTGGCTCTCCGTGCTATCCATATAATTAACACTAATGTAGTAGTGATGAGAATTGTAGAATTTTAGAGATATTGTGTCCATATTTTCCTGAAGGAAAGGATCTATTCTCACTTATTCATACGTTTAGTCTTGTGCTCTCCATTTGTCATTTATATATATATATATATATATATATACATATATAAATATATATATGTATATATATAAATATATATATATGTATATATATATTTATATATGTATATATATATTTATATATGTATATATATATTTATATATGTATATATATATATTTAATTATAATATTAACGTTATTCTATATGCATTGACAATATATATATATAATATATATATATATATAATATATATATATATTGTCAATGCATATAGAATAACGTTAATATTATAATTAAATATTACTAATGTTGATTTAAAAAAAAGATATTTTTGTATTCCTACTAAAATTCTACAATACTTTAAATATTTATAAACTCCATGGCTTCAGCCCCCAATCGAACTATACCGACCGATGGCTTCCACAGTTAGCTATAATAGTGTGCTAACATTTGCGGATAAAGAGTGTATGTGGTCAGCACAGCAAGCCCTTCGGCCATTAATGTCGGTTTTATAAACCAGAGCTGCTATGTATTTATTCATGTAGCCCCTCATTTGTCCTCACGAGGCAGAGTTTGACCCCGTTAAAGACCCACTGCTTCACAGAATAATTCTGGAAGGTCCGTGGATCGAACCCGGAACTTCTGGATCTGTAGTCAGGAATACTAACCACTATAACCCAGAGGCCGTCACTTTACATAATTATAATTTTGATAAAATACTTTTTTTAAAGTATAGATGTAATATATTGTTTCCGTCAGACCTGATCACGATTAAAATATGGTCGACTTTGAACTGCAAAGTGTGGGCTCAAATATCTGAATTTAATCTCCCTTCAAAGTGAGTTGTTGCCATTTTTTTATATTAAATTTTACGCAAACACAACAATATTTCAAAAATTTATATATAATGAATCTTCTTTTTTTTTATCGCAATCTATTTAAAATGTTTAAAATGGCGTCAATGACATCACACGGCCGGTTATCCTGAAAATTAGATTCTCATTTACGCTTGAACCACATCTTGAAGTAGGGTTTTATGCACTCTTACCTGAAAAAAAGAGAAATTGATATCGGTGAAAAATATGTTTTATTTACTGAGGTATGAAACGTCATCATCAATTTAGTCATTTGTTGTTTTTTTATTGCAGGCCCAGCGAGGGGGCTACGAGTGAAGGGGGTGGTATCGCGGGGGTGCGTTGCCCCTCACCAATCTCCCGGCTGAGGGTCGAGAAAATAGAAGGTGGCCTCATGGTGGCAGGAGTAGTCGTGGCCGCCAACTGTCAGGTGGCGCTCCCGGCCTTCGGCTTCCTCTTCGTGCTGGTCGGCATCGTACTTACCGCCGCGTCCTACAGGTATAATATCATTTTAACTACTATTAGCTCTGCTTCCTACCACCCTTGCTACTATTAGCACTGCTTCCTACCCATCTACTACTAACCCTGTTTCCTACCACCCTTGCTACTATCAGTGCTGTTTCCTACCACCCTTGCTACTATTAGCGCTAATCATCAACAGGTTCGTGACACTGGTCAGTTCTGCTCATATTGCCAGCTATAGGAGCTAAGTATGCCATTTGACCTCCCTGCAGGGGTCCCGGTGAGGACGAAGGCCCCGACCACTACGCGGCCAGGATAGCGTTCACGGGTAACTCCCGTGTGATCGGACCGGCGTGTATCGTGGTGGGGGCCGTCATGTTGGCTTCGGGTGTTGGCCTGTGGCTGCTGACGAGGCGGGCCCGCCAGAGGGAGAGGAGGGTCGGGTTCCATTGCCCCCTGCACGGAGACTTCTACCCCCTCAGTCCCATCACGAGCTCGAGGACCATGTGTGAGTAGACACGAGCAAACAAATACTTGGGTTTCAATTATTTGTCCGTATCCCTTCTGGAGGAAAATAATACGTGGTCATCAAAGAACTAAGAAGTGCAATATTATTTTAATTACGGCAATTATTATTTTACACGAGCTAAACGTATTGAGGAGGATTTAAGGTAACGTGAGCAAGTGGTTGTATTTTTTATAATTTTTATAATACATCAATTTTGGTCAAGATAAGTAAGTTAAAGGTTCAGTATACATGTTTAGTTAAATGTTATACACATAGTAATCTCAACAATTCTTGAATATTTGTCATGAGCATTTGAACCAACACTTTTTTAAATACACATAAAGTGTCTTCATTAAAGTCAGGGATTCTCAATAACTGTTGAGGTTACTCTATATATAAAATTAAAATATACGTTCCTACTAAAGATATAATTAATTTATTTTAACCAAAAAAGGTTTTGTTAAAAATAACTACGAAAATATTTACTTTAACTCACGTTTCCTTCTACCTTATCTTACTAGCATCTTAAGGTTAAATTTTATATTAAATTATGTATTTTGTATATTAATAACAATATAAAAGTCGTGACACTATGTTTTACTCACTGCTAGAACAGAGACTGAGTAACTCATAAACTGGCTGAAAGGTGAGGTATAGGTTCCGGTCTAAGAAACAAATGATGACGTGCCAATAAGCAGTAAAAAAGATACAAAAAAACTATGTTAACTGGTCAAAAAAATAACACACCTTTGTGTTCACTAGGCCGAAGGCGTCAGTCACTCTCACATTAGACTGGATTGTCTGTGATGAGAAGGTCAAGGTTCAAATCTCGGTCGGCTGCAACAGAGGTGGTTTCCTACCAATTTTCCACTTTATTGAGTGTGCATTTAGTCCAAGTGGTCTTCCTAATACCTACACTTTATAATAAGTCCTTAATAACTTTGATGTTGAGCGTATTAGCAACAAATAATCCAAAGAAATGTCTTGGCAGTATCAAACCTTTGTCAAAATCACTATTCATTATTTTGGGCTAAGAACATTCACATGGGAATGATTGTAACCATAATATATTCATAAGTTTTCGTTTAATTAATAAAAATTAAGTATTGAAAACGTAAAAAAAATTTACTGAAAAATCACGCTTCTACAGATCACGTTGGTGGGATGAATGTTGTTCGTATAGATTCGCAATTTAAATATGCAGTCCTTAAGTTTATTCAATTATTTTTAAAAAAGGGTATAAATACACGTTTCACAAACTTTCGACAGTCAGTTACTACAACTCGGGAGCAAGGCCTAACCAACACACTGCTTATAGTTTTTTTTAAAAGGAATTAAATACCTGATATTTTGTCAAGAATCAACGGTCGTCCCCAATTTTTTAGTAAAGTTTTAGTGGTAAGCTAGACAAAGTTGTGACAGAGAGAAAGGCTTATGAAAGTTTATGATACTGATAAAAAAATCTACGTTTATTTGTTAGTAAGACTTAAATAATTATCAAAACGTCACGTACCCCAGAGGGTACGAGTAGCGCAGTTTAAACAACGCTAATAACACATTAAAATTAAGTGCTCTTCACATTATTTAGTAACTAATATGTAGGGGGAATATTTATATTTGTGTATTGCACATGCCTTACAACAATGATTCTCGATCCAGACGCTTTCCCCTGTGCACTTGGAATATGTTACGTGTGAAACTAGACCGTCAGACAGGTTGCCGAGTTGAAACACGCCACGGCGCATAAGTATGAACGGCTGTTTCTTAACACATTTTAAAAGTTCGTAAATTTTCTGAAAAAGGTTACCTGGACACGAGAATCGAACCCCTATGATTTAGCCACATTTTAAAAGACACGGTATGAATCTTTTATTTCTAATCCAGGGTTATCTACTAAGTCTACAGATAGAATGTTTCAGGCTGAGGGATAACCCCCCTTGTAAATGTTTGGCTTTATAGGATTTACTTTGACTCAATATCTAGACATATTTAATAATATTAAATATCATCACGTATGATGATACGTAAAGTGGACTATGGTGGTATCATTGGTTGGAAGGGCGGTACATCTCAATTTTCATAGAAAGAACCTTATCTGACCGGTATAAAAGTTACCACTTGGTCAGCGGTGACAAACTAAACCTCCCAATGATACATTATCGACCTTCCCTAGGAATCGAATCCATTGAATTAGTAAGAAGACTCTCTTATGATTTATTTAAGAGACCATATTACGACCCTACGACTTATTTAAAAGCCCACTTTACAACCAATTAACCAGAAAATTAAGTACACAATTACGCACGAACTAGAGCTCACATCTAAGTGCGGTTTCCTGCATTCTAACTAACAAAGAAAAAACGTAAATTGATAATGGTTAAATAGTTATATTATTTAAAGAAAATGTAAGGCAAATAAGTTCTACTGATTAATATTTCACTTTTTTTTTAAGCAACTACAGAAAATCGTGCCACGATACTACGTCTGGTTTGAGGTGTATGCCAGGTGTTATCCGTGAGTGTACAGCGTCAAGTTAACCTTCAAAGATTATCAGCCGCATCTGAGCTGATGATATGAACAGTGAACACAAGCGGCCATATTCATATTAACTCAGGGTTTTATTTGGGAAATGTTTTCAGAATATAGGTAGTAAAATTAAAAGTTTATTTAATTTATTAAATTACTCACATCGGTGGGTTATACCGATAGTTTATTATTATTTTTATTATTATGTGTTCTGTTTTGCGGCCGGTCCATTTCTTTTTTCAGTGAACTTAAACCACTAATGCACCCTGTTCTCCACCTCCTCCTTGAGCACCCAGAATTTTCTTCTTTCCTTCAAATCATCTAATATTTTAATCCTTTTTCTTCCTAAGCTCCTCTTTCCCTCAACCTTTCCTTCTATGACGTCATGCATAATACATTTCCTCATAAGGCTGTGTCTGATCCAGTTTTTCTTTGTACTGAAGGTTCGCATCCAAAATGGTTCTCTTCTCACTCACTCTTCCAAGGACTTTTTCCATTTTACACCCTTATGTCCACTTGATCTTCTTAAGTCTTCTCCAGCACAACATTTCAAAACTCTCCAAGTATTTCTTTTCCATATTCCTAAGAGTACCAATTTCTGCTCCATACAGCGCGATGCTCCAAATGTAGCATTTCATCAGTTTCTTCCTTAGTTCCAAACTTAACCTGCTGATCAGCAGTAACCTCTTCTTGATGAAATCTTCCTTGGCCATGGCGATTATCGACCTAATTTACTTGGTGCAGTAGGCATCCTTTGTCAGCAGACTCCTCAGGTACTTTAACTGCTCTGTTTTCCAACTCCTGATATTCAATTTTGATTTTCAGTGGTTCTTTATTTCTTGAAATCACTTGACTTCTCGATGTTGATCTCCATGCCATATTTTTTGCCAGCGACGCTAGATCATCTGGGTATTTCATTGTATTGATCACGCATCATCCTATCCTGTAATTGAAACGTCCCTTCAGGGCTTCCCTAACCAGCCACTCTACACACAAGTTAAATAGTACATAATATATTTATTAATTAGTTGGAAACATCAATATTTAATTTACGTAGCTACATTCAAAGGTCAAAAACAGTACACACAAGCCCCGAAGGGATCTCGAACACCTAAAGTTAAAGAATAATTAAAGATTAAACTATATAAATATAGCATCATGAATGTCTGATAAAAACTCTTCTTTAGGTTAAGGACCAAATCCAAAAAAGGCCCTATCGCACAGTCATGCGGGCATAAAAAATAAAATTGACACATAGCCCCCTTCAAGTTCTAGAGGTGGGGGGAGCCATAGAAACACGCGAACAGGTTAAAATAAGTAAACAAATTAAATTAAGGAAAATTCAACGTAAAAGGAAAACAAAATGTAAACTGAGGTCTCCTTCCCAATACCAATAGTCCTCATAAACGTGTTCCCACATCTTTTTCACACAAATGCGGGGTCGTTTTCCTCTAGATTCTACGTTTCACAAACTTACCTCATTAGTGTAAATATTTGGATACCCCGGGACAATTAGCAAGGCTCAGAGCACTGTTTAGAACCTGGATATATAATCAGGGATGCTGAGATCCTAAATTCATCACCTCATCTAGAAATGAGCCAAAGAAGCTGACACCTCATTTCAAACGAGCAGAACCCTCTAGTAGCTTTCAATGGAAAGTGGCCAACAATGGCTTTGCGCCAGGTATTATTACTTTTTTGTTACAAATTTTGGCCTCTCACCGTTCACTCTTATATCTTGAACCCCCTCTCATTACTTAAACGGGCTATACGTGTATTTACACTTATAGAGTAGGAAGGAATAAGGTAGAATTTATGAAAGAAGGAACCCAAATGTATTTGAAAGCCATTTATGGAGGGAAGCAAGACATCATGAGTACACCCGACTGAAATTCGAACCCATACTTCACCATCACAGGTATATAAATCAGACGTGGTCGTGGTCGAAACATTTTTATTATAAAATTTCCTAACAAAATTTTAACTTTTATTACATTGACTACATTTTTTTAAATGCTTTTGGCTACTAAATATTAGAAAATAATGAGTATTTTTTTTTATAGAATTGTATGTTTTATTTGTGGGGTTGTTTAAATTTTGCACAAAAAATCAACATTCTACAATCATCATTTTACAGGAATGCCATATTTAAGTAACGTACACTGTGTTATGTGAGAAACAAAATCTCTCACCTTTGTTTATGTTTTGGTGCGAAATTAATGTTTTAGTCAAATATTTGAGTTCTATAAATTTCTGTTTTCCCTGAAATAAACAATTAATTTACTTTCCCAAGTTTCCCCTGCAGCCACTTTGTTGACATCTTAAGGCGGCCGCCTCAGTCAGCAAGAAAGTATTAATCAGTGTCAGTCCCCACAGCTTAAAATACAATGATTTTTGTCGTTTTCTGGAACTGCTTCTCTATTCTGTCTAAGCTTAGATAGACTATGTTTCGTCCTTCACCAACAGCTCCCCTGAGGAGAATGATTACTACGAAACTTATCACAAAGTATATAGAAAAACTCACTACTAGTTCTAAAATATGTTAACATTTTCTGTTGCAAGCCTATCAGAAAACTATACTGTATTTGTTAGAAAAAGGTTAAATCTAGGGCCCTTTTTCATGTAGCTTAGTTTCATTATTCTGCAAATATGCTTAGAAGGTCGTTTAAAATAAACTTATGTCACATTTTCACACTTTTTTTTATGTTAATATAACTCAAATTATAGGGTTATTAAGGAAAAAGAAACCCTGTTAGAATATTTTTAATTTGTTTTGGCGTGAGCCATATTTCGAAAACGCATAGTTGAATTAAATACTACTAGAGTTGAGCGTCTATGCGGCAGTTCTTACCGAGACCCTCAACCTGCGTGCCCAGTGCCCAACGATGTGGGTCTTGTTTGTTGATACCATTTGGACTCTTCATGGTGTGTGTGTGTGTGT
>CABFOV010000756.1:94687-139006 GCA_902141375.1 Timema poppense
ATTATCACTTGATAAACAGAAAAATCCAAAACAATCCTACAAAAGCAAATGAATGAAACATCATTTGGCCTTGCAGAAGAATTTAAAGGCAATTGCTTGCAAGGCTGCTCTTATATAGAGGTGTGTGTGTGTGTGTGTGTGTGTGTGTGTGTGTGTGTGTGTGTGTGTGTGTGTGTGTGTGTGTGTGATGTGCTTAAATTTAATGTCTTCAATGACCTGTCGTTTGAGGCGTGGCGGGCTAAAGATATTCCAATTAATATCCCACATGTTAACAAACTGGAAAAAAAAAATATATATATATATATATCTCTTAGATTTACTTAACGAGCACTTGAGCACTTTATAAACATAAGGTTATATATATATATATATGCCCACAATTTACAAAATAACAAAAGTATGACAGCATATTAATCCCAATCTGGGTGTTTGGAATTCTAAACCAGCTGTTTATACTGTCACACGACCTACAAACTAGCTTAATAATGCAGCATTGCGTTTCAGTGGTCAAACGGCCTAAGGCGTCACTCTCATAACGATGAGATCGGGGTTCGTGTCCCGATCAGGTGTACTGTAAATACGCTGATAGTTTGCATTTGGAAATATGTGGTTAAAAAGATTTCAGATTACAAAAGTAGTTTGCACAGATGGTCCAGCCAGAAAAGGTCGAGTTTCGAATCCTCAGTCAAGTCTACTGTGGTAGTGTGTGTATCTGTCTTTCTCTCTCTTCCCAAATCTCTTTCCACACAAATGCAGATTAATTTACCAAAATTCTAACTTCCTCATCCCTATCCATTTTGTGCAAATATATGGGTAGTAAGACGCGTAGCATAGATTTGTTAGTTACTATTAGGTCAAGATTGTATTATAACAAAGGTTACATACATAATTACAGTAGAGTCTTGACCATCAAAATTAAATGGGACCGACAGGTGGTCAGATAACTGAAATATCGGATATTACGGAAAAAAAAGAGGAGGTGTTGGAAAGAAACATATTAAAATTAAATGGAAGTGCAGAATAGACATGAAATAAAGTTTAATAGTAACTACTCTATAATATAAACTATGCAATAAATTACAAAACTATTTTATTCATGTAAACAAAACAATGTATTTTAAATTAATTGAATTCAACTTTTATTAAATAGTACACAAAATACAAACGTCACTGTTTAAAAAATAGGTGATTGAAGTTTGTTTCCCAAGTTTGATCATCTTCCTTGAGGAGAGGTTACGCTAGCATTTTAATAATTACATCAATAGCACGTTATTTGAATATGTCATATAAAATGGAATGTCAGATTGTCGGGACTCTATATAATATTTTTTAATGTATCCAGCACCTTATTTAAGTTTGAAGAGCATCTGTCCATTTATCTATGGATTCACTTGTATAAGTGGTCCCACAATCTAAGGCCTCATTCTCAAATTATACTAAACTTCCGATGACTGTGAAGCCTGAGATCAAATTCCGGACTTTTGTGTTGTGGGTAGTTTTTTTCAAATGGTTTCCCACTTCCCATCCACGCAAATGTGAGTACATATCCTCTCTATTCAATCTTTTTAACAGACGCTTCAATGGCAGCGTGGTCTAACATGCTACTCTCGCAGTAGATTAGACTGCCAATGACAGAGAGAGTGAAGTTCGAATCTCAGTTGGGTGTACTGAGGGTGGTTTTTCCAAAATGGTTTCCGCTCTTCTTCCACGCAAATGCGGGTACACTTCCTAAATATATAACCTTTCTAATCCCTAAAACCCTCAGCAAAATTAGTAAATAAGCGTATAACCCGAACGGTTAGTAAGGCACGATGCTAAAAAAAATATTTTTAACCCAATCCCCATTATTTTAGATATACACTAAGTCATTTGGGTGGTAATACATGGAGCACGAATAAAATATGTGGACTCTATGCCCAGGATAGAAGAAAATGTATCTTTAGGCGACTGGTATTGAAACATTTACATAATTGTTAAAATAATGATTTAGGGCAGTGTTTCTCAAACTTGTCCTGCTATCGGACCACTTGATAAACATTCGATGCACACATGGACTACACACCTTAATATTCTACTTACCTGTCACATGTCGAAGCAGAAAATTTTCTAATGAAAGTTGTTTATCAATGAGTTAAGACAGCATATTTATACAACTTTGTTTCATTTACACATTTTACAGTCCAATTTTTATAGTACAGCTAGAAGCGATACTAAATCAACTTTTGATTCAAGTCATATGATTAGTTACTTTTGATATATATTATAAATAGGGTGACCTGGCGGTCTTGGGGTAAGGTGTCAGACTTCTGTGCTGGCGGCCGGGGTTCAATCCCCGGTCCCGGCACAGATTTATCTGATTACCAAACCCTTCCTTCACCTCTGACAAAACATCTTGTGAATGTGGGGAATGCCAGGCCTCCACCGTGGTTCGGATTCCACGTTAAACTGTAGGTCCTTCATTTCATCTCACAATCATCCTACCATTACACATTAGCATAAGTGCGTACAGCCCGATCGGGTAGTAAGATGCGGTGCTAATAATAATAATAATAATAATAATAATAATAATAATAATAATAATAATAATAATAATAATAATAATATTATAAATAAGATAACATTAAAAGTGTAGAATTTTCTTGGATGAAAATTGGACTGTACTTGTGGGACAATATAGTTGACTTGAAAGAGTTAGCCTGTCAATAATAGTGCACTCTTGGTTTATTTCCCTTTTTACTTTAATAAAGAGAAAAAATAATGTAGCTGTGAAAAATCTTGACCTAGAAATTATGATGTGCCTCGTAGCCCAAAAACAATTCTGCTTGTCATAAAAGTGTTGTTTTGATTTTGATTGAAGTCCTCGAATAAAACAGTGTGGTCGTTTTTTAAAGATGACCTAACAACTTTGTTTAAAATGTATATTAGGTAATACAATAATAATAATTTGAGGTAATATTACAGATTACTTATTTTTGAAAACTTAATCTCAAACTGCTGGTACTAAAACATTTTAATAAACTAACCAATAAAACTGCTCTCCTTTTGTAATTTAAGCTTTTCCTAACCAGAATTACAAATAGATCAAACTGATTAGACAAATGTATTAATTTAATTATATTATGAACTAGAGGATGTGATTATTTCAGTATTGTGTACAGGATGTGGGTTGTTTATTGATATAGTTATGTTGGTTGAAGGTTCTGGCTTTATTAGTGAACCACAACCGAGATTGATTTTTTTATTCAAGCTATTTGATTCATGATAACAGCATAAGTGCTACTAAATAAATTAATTCTAGGACCAGTATAACACAGTCCTCTGTAAATAACTCAATCACTGTAAAAGGTAAAATCCCAGTTCCCCCCACAATACTTTTTGTTGGTCATGCCAGTAAACAAATTAGGAACCCTCAACTCAGTCACTTATGCCGGGATCACAATCAACTTAACGTTAACTTAAAGTTAACTTAACATGACTTAACATAAAGGATCTTCTCGTGTTTTTAAATGAAAGTGATCACAATGCAGTTAACTTAATGTTGACTTGCAGTTAACTTAACGTAATATATGTGCTGGGAGGTATTTTACTTTAAGGGCCAGTTTCATAGTCAAATTTAGTACTTCTCAAGTGCGGCGCTACACTAAGTACATCACGACACCTACCTAAACCAGAATGGAATGGGCCAGTTTCCTATGCGAGAACAGCCTTTCCATTTGAGTTTAGGTAGGGGTCGTCTTGTATTTAGTATAGCACCACACTTGAGGCGTACTAAATTTGACTATGAAACTGGCCCTAATGTTACTTGATATCACATGATCTAGCCAGCCAATCATTATTCGAGTGACATCAACAGGGTTATTTAGTAACTCATTTGTTGGTTTTATGGCCAAGGTTTACTCTTTAGCATAAGTTCTAGTGATCAGCCGTTGAAACAAAATAATTAAACCAAAATAGGAAAGCTAAATTTATTAGAAAAGTTTAGTAATAAATATTTATTATATCGATTGAAAACTGTAAACATTCACGGATCATCACTATACAACTAGTACAAATCACAGATCATACTCAAGAATGAAGATGTTTGGCTCGAATTGTTACGTTAAGTTACGTGAATCGTGATCACACATCTGCTTTCTTAAGTTAAGTTAACTTTAAGTGAACGTTACGTTAAGTTGATCGTGATCCCAGCATTAATGATGTTTGACTTGTTTTGTTTACATTATGATGGGATCCACACTACCTCGTTTACAATTATGATGAGATCTGCACCACCGCTTGTGTAATATAAAGCAGTAAGACTTGCATTGCACTTTAGTGCTGTTGATGATGAGAAGGTTGATGTTTGAACCCCAGTTTGGTGCACTGGGGAAAGGGGTTATTATAATGACCATGACTATGTATGTACATAGTTGGTAATCACTTACTCTAGTAAACATGATTGTGTTTAGGTGGTAGGCCCTTAGTATAATAAACATGACTGTGTATGCAGTTAGTAATCTACCCTTCTTCTGAAAATCATTATTGTGTAAGTGATAAGCCTTAAATGTAATAATCATGACTGTGTGTTTAAATACTAAGCCCTTTTTATAAGCGGTGTGTGAAACTTCAAAATGGCAAAGTCAAAGCACAAACCTTCTTCACTTCGGCTTCGACACTCGTAATAACGTTTGCATCTCAAAGGAAGAAGAAAACTTCGACTTATAGTGAAAATATATTATACATCTCACCAAATATGAGATATTTTGACATATAAGTCATATTTAGAAAATCTACAAAACACAATGTTAACACCAACTAGTGACTAAATGATAATCCAAGCATAGATAAATTCAGATATTTGAGTATAAAAATAATAGAGGGTGCCCCCCCCCCCCCCCNCCCCCTGTAAGCCTTTCTATTTATCTAGATGCATTAATGAATATTTAAAAAATTAAAAGTAGTGTTATGCAACAACATCAACAATTTTATCTTAGACTTTTCTTTGCATTTTCAAAATTTGCTTTAACTTCACTTCACATTTAAAAAGTGACCTTCACATTCCCACTACTTATTATAACAATTATTACTAGGTATGTAAGCAGTAAACGCTTAACTAAATCATCATAGCTGTGTGTGTGTGTGTATGTGTGTGAAGGAAGTAAGCCCTTATTATTACAACTATCAGTGTGTGTGAATATGGTAAGCCCTTAATGTTACAATCATAGCTGTGTATGCAGGTGGTAAGCCCTTATAATATCAATCATGACTGTGTATGTGAGTAGTAAGTCCTTAGTATAGCAATCATGACTGTGTATGCAGGTGGTAAACCCTTATAATATCAATCATGACTGTGTATGTGAGTAGTAAGTCCTTAGTATAGCAATCATGACTGTGTATGCAGGTGGTAAGTCCTTAGTATAGCAATCGTGACTCTGTATGCAAGTGGTAAGGCCTTATAATAGCAATCATGACTGATTATGGCTTTTAGTAAAACAAACATGAATATGTGTACAGATGGTACGAGCTTGTTATAACACTCATGGCTAATGTGGAGGTGCTGTGCCCCCATTATAACATTGATGACTTTATGTGCAGGTGGTAAGCCGGAGTCCCAGTGGAGTCTGTGCTGGAGACAAGGAGGCAGTAACAAGCCTGGACACTTCACAGGTCCCCCTCAATGTCCCCACAGCACGCTGTCTAGCACCAGAAGCTCTGTGAGCAGCACACCAGCCAGTCCTTGCCCGACTCCTCTACCATTCCTTGTCACATCGGGATCTGTTAGGTAAAACTTATTGAACTGCTTTATCTTGTTTACAATGTACATTGTATAGTGAGCATGAGCTCACTAAGCACAAAAATATTTAAATTTTATTTGTTACAAGCATTTTACTTACCCTCCAATAGGAAATACCATAATTAATTTGCTCTCTGTTGTGAGCCTAAAACCAGTAAAAAAAACTATAACAATTTTGGGACAAAATTAGTAGCAAACGGAAAAGAGGAATTTGGAACTCTAATGAGAAAATAAAATGAAAGCACTATTAAATTAAAAATAATTTTAAAATAAATAACATATGCAATAGGATATTGTACCTCATCTTATTATTTTTCACATTCGCACCAGTTACAAACTTGTAAAGTGAATGGAGCCAAGGGCTATAATCATCTGCCCAAACACTGGTAGTCACTCTAGACATCCTATGGTTTAGAGTGCAAATGCGTCGGTTTGAAGTGCTTGCCAACCCTGGATAAAGGTGATGTGTGATCAAATCTTTGTAAGGAATTTTAAAGGATGATTCGTAAAGACGAAACCAAGCAATTTAAAGTCCGATATAATTGATAGGTTGAAGGTATTACTAACACAGGTGTGTTGGGACCTTGAAACAAATAAACAATTTTTTATCAAGATTAATATACTTTCCTGAGCGTAAGTTTTAAAAATGACACCTGGATCAGGACACCAATATATGAGATTGATTCCAGTTTCCTGGAGTTATTTTACAAATTTACAAATATTATACTTGTTAAGGATATTTATGTAGCCTATTGATAATTTCAGTTGTAAAAAGCTTCACTACTATTCATATACAATTACTTATATAAGCATTAACCCTCCTCCCCCTTCTCAACCTCCCGCCTACATCCAACCATGAAGAAAGTCAATGCACATCTGATTGTACCGGTAATGCCTAAAGTTATGTGGTGGTATTTCTAGCAGCGGTATGGTCCCATCAGTTGGGGCCAACATTTCTCCAGATGAAACGTTTGGCAGCATCAGGTCCCTGTCTGTGTCCCGAGAGGTTGCTAGCTTCCCACTGTCTAGGACACCCACACCTCCACTCCTTATGCCAACTGACAGGTAACCTCACAAGCTCTCTTTAAGAATATATTATAGGCTAAAAGGGATTTTTTTTTAAATCTGTGTAAATTTTGCCATCACTGGCTATTGAGGACAAACTATATAACCTAAAATTAGCTCGATAAGGGTAGACTTTAAAGAAATACAGTGGCATGTCCTCAAATATGACTAAACAAACTGTAGTAAAAACATTTTACATGACTAAAACCTGTCTTCCGAAGAAGTCAATAAGGTGTAGTATCCAATTTACTAGCTCTGCTAGTATCATATATATTAAGACATTAAACCATATATGAGACGAATTTAAAAGGTCAACAAGTAAAAACATCATTCAGTTGAAAACACATTTGAAAATTACTATAGTGAATTCAACAGTGGAAAAGAATATTTTCTTAATATTTCAAAGGTTACTAAGGTACTTAATATGAAATTCCTACACAAACAATGGGTTCAACAACTTTCACTTTTGACAGAAACTATTAAAAGCTAGAAACTAAATACAATGTATTGTTATTAATCTTTGTTTAAGCTGGTCACTTTTTATATTCACAAAGTAAACTGTTACCTTACAAATTAGAAAAAAATCTTATTCTAATCTATTAGTTGTCCCAATGTTATAAACAAGTAGTTTTTGTAGAACAGACTAAAGTGAATACTTATTTACAATATTCATTAATATTCCAGGAAATGTATACAACTTGGTAAAGATTATTATTAACACAGCATAAATAGGTTTTTTTTAACTTAAGTAAACTTGCCTTGCAGAGCCTCTTACAAACATTGTTTCTGTCAATAAATACGGTACTTATAAGAGGTAGCCTCTAACCAAGAACCCATTTTATCAAACACATGTAAATTGACAAAGCCACACAGTAATGAATTACTATGGTTGTGTCTAATAAGTTTATATCGGCAAATATGATACTGAGAGAGAATATGTGTAAAAACACTTAGTATAGTGTTGTCAAGCAATGATTCTAATAGAAAGCGTCTACAAGTCACAATTAATTTGGCACCACCAGTCAATCATTCTATTTTACTTAGTGTGAAGTAACTTTTTTTTTTTTCAATTCCCTAGATTATCTAAAAAAACTCTTTAAATATATTGTGTGTACCTTAGATTGGCGAGTCAACCTCTACCATTGCCTGATGATAGCTCCATGGTGCCAAGTGCCCGGATACAACTTCCCCCTCTCCGGCAAGTGCCCCTTCTGCCCTCCTCTCACACCGAGATTACCATGGTGGCTCCAGCTTTGAGCTGCGACACAGAAGAAACAAAGGTTGTTCGTGGACCACGTAAGTCTGTTTCCATCGTGTTACCCAATGAAGACAAAGGATGACTAATGACGGACAGTAAACAACGCAGTCTTGTTTCCTGAGGATCGAACCCTAAATCAAACCAGAGAAGGAGATTATACAACTATAACTATTCCAGTATACGTTTTGCTGATTTTTTTATTACAAAAAAAAAACACTTGAAAGAATTGTAAATAACTTTATTTATACTTGAAAGTAAATGTTGAGTCTTATAAAAGCCAAAAATATATATTTTTATTTATTCATAATGTTTGAGAGTTAACTCTTTCTTTTGAATGGGATGTAAGCAATTATGAATATAAATATACTTTTTAATTTTAGTTTAAGTAAAAAGTGAAAATGATAACATTTTGAAGCTCAACCATTGCCTCGGGCTTTCGATGAATGTAATATGTGAGTGAGATGTAAGAAACCAGTTTAACATATAAATTATTGTATGGAAAATGTATATGATCGTGTGATGGTACTATGTAAAAATTTTAATATTTATTTCACAACTTTATAAAAATAAGTTGATTTTGCTAGGTAGCTTTAGATATCCTTAGAAATTATTGAAAATGTCAAAGAAAGAATACATAGCTCAAATAAGATGACAAATAACCTAGTTACCTCATCTATTTTTTAAATGTTAAATATGAGGTGGAATAGGCAAACCCGTGAATTTAAAAATATTAAAATCAACAAATTTGAAATTTAACCAACATATTTAAATATAATGATCATTTTAAGTATAACTGATTAAACTAGTAAATTTTTTAATTTAAAAAAACAGCATTCCAATGATTTTATAATTTAAAAAAGTGAATTTATTAAATCAATTTCTTCTTAATTTAGATCTACAAGTAAAGTACTGGGTGTGGAAAATGGTTTTGTGTTTTTATATGTGTATAAAAAGCTTATTTTAATTTTGGCAAGTTTATAGTTTAAAATAATATAATACTTCCATACAAACGGCTCCAGATCTATGAATACATGTGTAAAAAAATAGTTATTTTTTATTTTATATAGGTAGTAAATTTAAACAATTACAAATCTAGCAATGTATCATAAAAACACACTTCTTTCTGATAGTAATGAGATGATGTTAACTAATAAAAAAATAAAAATCTAGTTGAAAATATTTTTGTGTTTGAAAAATATGTTTATCTTAATTCAAAAACTTATCTTAATCCTAAATCACTACAAACCACTTCCTACATTCACATATAAATTCTTTCAGCCATTAATAGTAAATAATTTAATTTGTTGGAAATCGATTCCAATATGAATGGTATATTTTCAGAAATGGCTTCAATTGCTTTATTTGTAGAAAGGGATTAAGACTAAAAAATAAATCATTTATAACTAGTTATAATCAAGGTGTATTCAGAAGCTATTCAGAAAATTGAGGCCAAAATACAATACAAAATAGGTATATTTTAAACTATGCTGTCTTTTAAACATTATCTTACAGTAGGCTACTGTATTTGGTATCTTATTTATAATGCTACAGTGATTTAATCTTATTGTGAATCTAACTATTTATGGGAAAGACCAATATAGTGATGAAAGAACATTTTTCATATCTTAAAAAATGTTAAATCAACTCGTATTAGTTATGTAGTTTAGAGTGTGGTAATATTAAAAAAATTATTTGAGTGAGTGTAAAATACAAAAGTGTAAAATGTCAGTATAAAAATAGAAGAATACATTATTTTGTAGTACGTCCGTCCTATGACGTGCCAAAAGAAACTGACTGTAAACATTTTTTTTATGTGCCATACATCAATTCATAAGCGGCAGTAGTGATAGTGAAAACTAGTATTTAATAATTTCAATATTTAATATTTCAAGATATCTGTCTTCAAGTTATAACAAATAGAGGGTCTTAATTACTACCAACTCAACATAGCATAGCGATGTGCTCAAAATAATCCTTACATGAGATATTTAAAAGTGTCAAGACAAGAAATTCTAGATTTGTGAGCAAGCAGTAACAGTCAAAGTTTTCTCCAATTTTTTTTTTTAATATTAGGCCCTAATTCTTTAAATTTTATCTTTCTATAATATGTGAATTAAAGTATTTATACCCAAATAAAAAGTGTGAATCTGGGTATGTTTGAAACTTGAGATAAACATACATTTTATTGTAGTCAAAAAATCATGCTGCAGTTCTTTGAATTTGATCTTCATAATCATCAACTCTTCTTGTTAGTTGATACTAGAATTATTAATTATTTACGAATTTCTTGATTCGAGTGATACTCCCAACCTTTTCGTTTTTATCGGGGTTTTCAGATTGCTAGAGCCTGTTTGGTGGTAGTTAAACAATAAGATCCCTTTGAAGTGTAAATATTGTAAAATATTTATGTCATGAATCTTAAGAACAGATATGTATGAGTGATGTTCAATGTTATAGGATGGAGTACTAGCAAAGTATCAAACCGTATCTGTGAAGTATTTTTACAATTTTTTAAAACTTGAATTGAAATAGTATAATCAATGTAGTATATATATACATGTGGGGCTGTATCTTAAGCAGAACTAAAGGTTTCTCGGATATAAATGTGATTAGGTAAGAAATGACGGCTCATGGAATGTTGTTGTGTAGGGCATAGTTTGGGGAGACTACTACTTTATTGTAATCGCCATACAAATAGCATCATCCCCTATACCGGTGGTCACATAATCTAAGGATTCATTCTTGTGTTGGACTGGCTTGCCGCTGACAGGTAGATTGTGGTTTGAATATTGGTTGGGCATGCTGAGGGTGGTTTTTCCTAAATGGTTTCCCCCTCTCAAGCCATGTAAATGTTGATACATTTCCTGCTCTATTAGCATATATTTATGACCTTAAAAGGTACCAAGAAGCGATGAAAATAAAGCATAATTTTTCTAGTAAAGCATAAAACACACATTCACACTTTATAACAATACAGGAGTGTAAATCTGGCTTTGACCTGGCAACACTTCACAAACCACTGTTGGAAGAAACATTTCACAGGTACAGTTTTTATAAAATTAGTTCATTCAGGCAACACTTAAGGTGAAACTTCTCAAATGTATTACATAAGATGAAAACCCACAAGGAAACCTACTATAACATTGATTTTTCATTTCTAAAGAATTTATGATTAAATGAAAAAATATATTCAAATTAATCATCAAATTAAAAAACTTGCTATTTAATTCAAAGAAATTAAGTTCTGTCTTACCTAAAAATAAGATTGTACTAACCCAAAGCATGCTTAAAAAGTTTTTTTAGTTATGTATAGTAGCATTAATAATTACTGTAAAAAAATAATCTGTTTTATTTATGACATTGAAATTGTAGAGGTATTTTAATACTGTACTTGATGTAAACATTTTAAATATTTATATTCACAAATATTTCCATGGGTTCAATAAAATAACCAAAATTGGTTATACATTGCATCATGTTATTGGAGGTGATTCTATTTTAAATAATTGAAGTGCATTGTGCTCTGAGTTTTAGAAGACATTCTTTGGATTTACAATATAGTTGACAAATTAACTATTTTACCATTTGTTTGTTGTGTGGGTGTGTGTAAGTATTAATACAATTACTGAAAATAAATGTAATTTATTAAAAACTATTTACTACATTGAATGAATCATAGATAGGCCCTAAGAAAACCATTTAATACAAAAATAAGCAAATGTTGAGCTGAGTAAATAAAAAATAAAAAAGTTACTCATCATTTTTTCTTTTTTCTTTTAAATATGTTTTAAATGTTTATACATCGAACAAATTTAGAATTATTGTCTAGTTAATCTGTAAAAGTAATTTCAGCTATAATATAATTATACTACAATAATTACAATTTTATAACTTACCATCAACATTAAGCTCATGTTAAAAGATGAACAAAACAACATTTTTACAGACATAGTTATCAGCATTAATCAGCAAGAATCTCTTGATTGTAATACAGTTTTATAATGTTAAGTTTACATGTTGCAAGAAAATAAAACTTCCTGAGCAGACTACTCTAAAATAGAAAAATGTAATAAAAAATAATAGAAAATTAGAAAATGCATCCAATTCCCTAAAAATATTTTTTTAAATACGAAGAAATATAAAATTAATCAGATTTGAATAATCAATGTTCAGTAATTGATGCTGAAAATTTTGCAAGCTCTTTGATGAACCTTAAAAGTTTGTTATATACATATAAGTGTGAAAAATATCTGGTAAGTTATTATGTTAATTTGATATTTTTTTTAATTTACCGCTTAGTTATGTAAAAAGTATGATAATTTTCCTGTAAGTATTGTGTATATAACTGTGTTTACAGTGTTTATGTAAACTATGTTTTTGTGCTAACCATAGTTAACATTTTGATTGACAATATCAGTAATATAGTAATAACATATTTTAATTTTTATCAAATTGAGTTTTTACACAACCTTAATATCTTTTGAGTACATACCAAGGAACACATATTTAAATTGTATTAGTAAATAAGTTTATTGTCAATTTAAAGGTGGGTTGATGAGTATCCATAAGAAATGTTATTTTTGTGGTGTTGTAATGTTTGGCAAGATATATTCAGTTTTATGAGTTAAAATTACAACAAATTTAAAAAATATGTTTGCTTTTGTGAAGCGTTACATATTTAAAGTAAGGTATGCTCAGCATGTTTAAAAACCAAATGAATTAGCAACCAAAGCTAATATTTTGTCTTTTAAATATAATAACTTTAGAATATTAAACTTTAGGTGTGGAGACTGATTTATGATTCTTTCTGTGTTATATTTCAACAATATGTGATATTATTTATAATAATTAAACAGTACAGTGCATAGTGTAACATCACAACTACTTAAAAATATACTAACAATAAACATGTAAGACTATGAAACACTGCTTCATAAGTACAATAAAAGACAATTATTGGTGAAGTGATTCATGAACAAATATTTTGAAAGACTTCTAAAAAAAAAGAGACATAACCAAATTAGAACAGTTAATATTTATAATGTTGACTAGATATGAAATGTTTAGAACATTCGTACAATTATTTAAACCCAACCATTACCTTTGCAGCTAGTCACTTGTATTAAATATAGAGATAAATAATACAAGCATTCTTTTCCCCACATTTGAGTATTGTTCCATATTAAAGACTTACCCTATACAAAACAATTAAAATTATGAAGATGATGAAATATAAACTGCTTTAATCAAATATTAATTTAATAATTTTGTTGATATTTACTTTCTAGTGCAAGAGAAAGGTAGAGCATATAATTATATATAGTACATTTAGTTTTGTATATATGACACATATTTTATTTTTAAAGCTTAAATAAGTATTTAGGGTTGTGAAGCATGGAAATAAATATTATGTTTTTTATGTTTGAAAGTCATATTATTTCATAAAGTTAATATGAAGTTTACCCAATGCATTCAAAAAGTAGTAGGCTATTCATGCAGTTGTACTTGTGAAAAAAAGTATATCTGAATCAAAAGTTAAAATGGCAATCAGAGTAAACAAAATAACATTTTTTTAAACTGATTCATATTACCATAGTATACTATGATTCCAGTATCTAAAAAAATAATGTAGAACACACTAGTGTGTTTCCAAGTTCCAAAACAAATGATACTAAATATACATATATTAAAAAGTGCTGAAAAGTTACAATAAATATAATATATTTGAATAAATAAACATTCTCTTAAAATGCTGAAGTACCTATATTCAAATGCTCATCAGGTGCGCATGCCAGTGCATGGTAGTGATGCTCAGTGGGCGAACACAAAGTTTGTTTCTTATGAAATACATTCTGCTTAAAGTGTCTTCAAGAGATTATGGTGCACACTCCAAAATTAGAATCAACCCAGATTTAAATCAAAGTACTATTATTAGCTTCATCACTAACTTTGCATCACCAATATTTTAGAACAGTTTTAAGAGAATAGTGAGTTAGTAGAAAAAAACCTTCTTCAAAGATTAATTTTTACACAAATAATACAACAACTGATCTGATAAATATTTATACCAAGCTCTGGGCCTTGATGGGATCATGAGCTAGTGTGAAGCAAAGTAATATTGTGTCGATGTGCGTGTAAATGGCATGATTTAGGTCCGTTATTTTCTAGAGCTGTAGAGACTAGTTCATCAACTTTGAACAGTTTTGGTTTGAATATATGTAGGAAACATAAAATAAGTGCAAGTGGAATATAAAATACATTGGCGTAAGCATCCCAAGTGTGGGAAAAATATCCGTGAGAATTATTTAAATATAATATGTTCATTTTTTATTTATTTTTTCATTTGTATGCTCTAATGCTAACACAACTCATATCTAACCTTAAAGAAATAGATGAAGGTACATTTTTAAGGAAATACCCTAACACTTCTCTGGATAAAGGCTAGACAGAGCTGTTAAGAATAAGAAAAGCAGATTCTCAATGCAGCCGGTTAGAACCAAACCCCACCCTCTCAGGTCAGTTAGACAAAGCAGCTTGTCTAAGGCTACTGGACCATGCTTTGCTTGCAGAATGAAAACGCTTGAGGATGGCAATCCTTAGGCCTAATTTGTTAAAAAAAAGCTTAAAAGCTTGATCAAACTCTTTTACATTGTAACTTCATACACAGTATATTTATCATGTTAAGATCACATTTTGCATTATGTCAATAGGAAACTTATAGTAAAATAATCAAATAAATTAAAAGAATAAATAAACAATACAAAAGTAATGGTTGGCAGTATTACTCAAACTTTAACTGAAACATAATTTGTTATAAAATGAGTGTTTTATTTATAACTTATAAAAAGTGAGTTGCAACATAAATGTAATCCAAATAATGTGAACAAACTCATACTTGTAATATATGAGGAGAATTTGCCATTTTATTGTCTCAAAAAAATTATAATTTTTGTAGCAAAAACTCAACACATCTTTGAAATAAATTCAGCAAAATGGAAAATTTGTTTATAATTAATCTAACTAGATAATAATATGTTGCCCCTTATTTATGAAAAATAAAAAATTTTGGATGTAAATATTAAAATTAGCACACTCCAACTCATAATTGTATCCTACAGAAAAAGTATATTTAAAAACAATTTAAAAAAAAAGAAGACATTTCATTAACCCAAGACCCAAAAGTTCCAAACAAATTAACTAAGCAACTTGCTTGCCTGAATTGGGGAAAAGGATCACAGCTGTTAGTGAGGGAGATTCAATTAAAAATAAAATAAAATATGTAAATGGCTTCTATTAATAGAATTGCACCACCTCTATTTACTTCTACTAAAGTACCACATAGTTTGGTGCGTAACTATTTCCTATCCAAGTTGAAAATAGTTATGAGAAGGAAGCCAGGACGAGGTTAGCAAGTTATAGAAAATAGTTTATGAGAAGTTTTAACGATCAGTAATTTAAAAAAATTACAAATGGACAATAGCAAATTTAAGTGAGTTTATTTTCGTTTCATAATTATTGGGAAACTTTACATTGGAAAAGTCACCTTGAACACACTGCAACTCGCTGGCATTGGAACCCTGATCTCAAGTTTGTTTACAATATATCCTCACTAAATGAGCAAGCATGTACCATTACAGTTACATAAACAAATCACACCTTCCTAATACTAAATATATAAACAGGCAATCATCTTGAAAGTATATATCGTGACCAACATAAATAATCAAGTCAATTTATTTATCCAAACTATTAAATAATTAATCTAATGCAACAATTAGTATATCAGGAGGTCAAATCCCAGTTAGGAAAGCCCAAGAGTAGTATATGTAACATGGCTAAATACTCAAGCCAAAGAAATACAAGAGAAATTATTCTATAACATAGTTAATGCAAGGGAACACAAACTTAAAGGTGCCGGACATTCAAACTAAATATCACAGAGTGTGGTGCTCAGTTACCAGGGAAAATAAACCCTGTGGCTAAAGTAATAGATGTGAGTGCATTTAAACTAACAAGAACATAAGAGTGTAAAGCCATATGGGCAATGATCAACTGATAATAAGTGACACTCATAACCTCCTTGTATTATGTTCACTCTTCGTAACACAAATCCCTTTGAAAGTCCAACAGAGAGTTAAACAGCTCTAAGGTACTTACTAGAATTTAACCAAAGTCAGTGATGTAAATGTTACTGTGTTTCAAATACTAACTTTTAATGCATTAAATGAAAATTCAGTACTAACTAGTAGGATTGCTCCTTTGGTAAATGCACTTAGCTAACATTACATAACCATGTGTTCCTCTTCCTAACCTGTGTATTATAAACATTACCTGAACACGGGATTTATGGCATAGTTACAAGTTAAACCTACATGTTATAACAATAACTGGTACAACGTTCTAACCTAAGCCTGGGTCTGCTATAATAGTAACAATCCCTGACATGTAAACTAAACAAAGATAAATTTAACCAATATCATATCAATAATATTTTAACTCAGACACAAGATTCATACACTAGTTACGAAATCATGAGTTTCTGATCGAGACCCTTCTCCGTTGTGTTGGTGAAACCATCCTTTCCCGCATGGTGCGTAGACTAGTAGAACAGCAGGTCAAACAAGTCAAGGGTTTCTTTTCCAGGCAAGGACAAGATGTAGAGTGGATTTGATTTGTTAGGGCAGCCCGTTTTATGTGAACAAAATGAGCTGGGGTAACAGGAGGGTTGAGGAAGTGAATGTAGCTCCTGCCTCTTTGTAAAGACCTGATAGTCCGCGAACAGGGTAGAGCCGTCGATGGTCTAGCATGCACACCCTAGGACTTCCGGCAAATAAGTTGGCCCATGAGACAGTCCCACTCACTTTCTCCATCACTGGTGCCAACTCTGATGATGCAGAACATCCTTGATCAGCGTGATGAATAACAAAGAAAATATGGCAAGTCCAAGACAGTAGTGGATGGTGTTGGAATAATGTAATGTACAGTGGTATTAGGTCTAAAAAAAGACTAATTTTTTTTTATATATCATTATATACACCTTAATATAATTTTAAACATAATTGCCACCAAAATTGAGGCATTTTTTGAGGTGAAAAGTTTGACAGCAACAATGCGTGTGTTGGTAAGTGGTTCAAGTCACTTCTATGAACAAGGTGTATAAAATCTTGTACCATGTTTTGAAAAAAGCCTCAAGTTTGATGCTGATCATGTATAAAAGTAAATTAAGGTATGTAGAATTTGGTAAAATTAAAATGTATTAATTTTTTTTGTTTTTATCTCAATATCTAAATGGCATCTAATTACTGCTTGGGTGCCTTGCACTTACAGAGAAAAAAAAGTAACACTGAATTATTATTTTTATATATTGACACTTTTATAAAATTATATGGTTCATTGTGACATTTTTCAAACTGGGCTTCTCCATGGTTATATCGGGTTCCCTAAGGAAATGTTAGAACATTCTGTATTTGTTTATAATATTACAGTGAAATCTCTTTTAACGAACACCTTTGAGTAGCAAATTCTTCTTTATGGCGAACAGTTTAAATTTCCTCAGCAAGATAACATGGGCTCTTAAAGTGATAAAGCTTACCAATAATGAATATTGACACTGCAAGACACTATTTATGCGTAGCAATCTATAAACAGTAGGAGGGTGTGATGGATTTAAAATGCCAAGCCATACACAGTATTTTACTGTCAGGAATGTTGTTGTCTCAGGTGAAATGTGAGGAGTCCTGTCTACCCCTCTCGTGAAATTTTCTAAAATAGCCTACATAGTAATGGTATTAAAGATCAAGATCTTAGCTCCCACCGCTTATGAACCAGTGAGATTTGTTCCAGAAGTTTTGTCTTTTCTCGTACGCACATATACAGTACAGAAGGCCTGATGTTTAAATTTAATTTTATTTGCTTATTGTTTTGTGTATTAAGCTATATGTACAGTATGCTACATACATTATTTACTAGTCATAATTATTATACTGCATACCATACTGCACAGTAAAACAATTAGATTGTTGTAGTTATTATTATTAGCACCGCGTCTTACTACCGGTTCGGGTTATACACACTTACGCTAATGTGTAATGGTAGGGTGATTGTGAGATGAAATGGAGAATCTACAGTTTAACGTGGGATACGAACCACGGCGGAGGCTGGGCATTCCCCACATTCACAAGAAGTCTTGTCAGAGGTGAAGGAAGGGTTTGGTAATCAGATAAATCTGTGCCGGGACTGAGGATTGAACCCCGGCCGCCAGCACAGAAGTCTGACACCTTACCCCTAGACCGCCAGGTCACCTGTTGTAGTTTATTATCTACAGTATATAAGTACACAGAGATTAAACTGTTTAAGCAGTATTGCATTTTTTTTAGTACTTAAATTATTTTTCTAAAAATTGAACTTTTTTTTATCTCAGAAGCCGGCTGCCGGAGATTTCACTGCATATAATATCAATAATTAGACTAACAATTTTTTCAAATCTGATTAAAGGAGATTTATTGAAGGAGTAGCCAGAATATGTTATGTTTATTGTTGGTTTCATACTTTTATGCTTGTAAAATGTAACTGTCATGATTGAATGTTCATAATGTTATTGTAAAAAAATGTTATGAGGGCTACAGATTATATTTTTTTCTGGTGCAAGGGTTCCTTTGGTCTACAAAGTTTGGGAACCCTTGTTCTAGTGGTCAGAGTTTCTAGCTACAGATCCAGAGGTCCCGGGTACAATCCCCAGAGCTTCCTGATTTTTATGTGAAACAGCGTATTTGGAACGGGATCAAATCAGCCTTGTTAGGACAAATGAGGAGCTACTTGAATGGAAAAGTAGTGCTTTCAGTTTATAAAATTGAGATTAACGACTGGAAGGCTCACTGTGCTGACCAAATGATACCCTCTATCTTAATATGCTGACATTATCCTTACCAAAAAACAGTGGCCACTTGGTCAGTATAGATCCATGGGATTTTTTTTAAATAAAATTATAAGTCTACTGTATATTAAGTATTTTTATTTTTCCATTATTTATTTTTACCTTCAACCCCCCCCCTCCCCCCTCCCTAAATAGTTCACGTAACCAATTAAAAGTTTAACAATTTCTTAAAAGCAATACTAAAATATATGCTTTACAAAATAGTGAGGGCCAAGAGACTCCAAATTGCTTTATAAGGCCTTAACTAAAGGGAAAACTTAATAAAACTCAGAAAATACAGTATTTGATATTTTATTGACACTATTCCAATTCAAATGTTTCAACTTAAAAGTATAATATTATGTAGATAAATTTCTAAAACAAAAATATTTTTTATATGGATTTATTATGAAAATATTTTTTTAGCTTATTAAAAACACTAAAATATGTTTTTAAATAATTTTACTTATCAAACATAGCTGCGGGTGTCACTTCCAGGATAAAACACACACATATATATACATATATATACATATATATATATATATACACACACACACACACACACACACATAACCAAATATTGTTCAATCAATCAACTGCATAAAAAAATAATTTCTAACATTTATATAAGTATTTATTAATACAATATGTTTCTTTTGAAGATAGTGAAATTTGCAATTTTGTCAAAATAATGTTTTACACATATTAAGTACACTTACATAAAACCCTTAATGTAGGTTACTGTATTATTTTGATAAGTATCCCAATTACATCATGTACAAAAATATGGACGGATTTAAATCCCAGTGAAATTTAATTTTAACTGTTCTTTTATTGCACAAACCCATATTTTGTAATAGTAATCTATTGCATGTTTGGATAAAGTTAAATGAAACCATAAGAAAATACTATAATTTGTTTTACAGCTAAAGTGTCTCACCCTATGAATACCTACCACCAAGATAAAGCAAACAGTACAGACATTAGTTTTTAACTTCTATAATGCTTCTAGTACATTTACAATATTTACATAAATATGGTCCATATGCCTTCTCTGCTCTCTTGTATTTAAATATAATAATATGGATATCTGGTATTTGTTGGTGGTTGTACAGTACAAACAATTACAATGTTTAAAATAGTTTTTGCGTGAAACATTTAACATAATGTCATATCTAGTATGTTGATTATATCAATTAAAGGGTTAACACAGTTTACATTCCCAACAAGATGGATCATAGTGAAAAACCTATCTTATAACAAACGACACAGCTACATGCAAACATGACATTAAGAAATAGATACTGTTATTTAATACTGATTCTAAAGTGTACTAATAATAAATAAGGAATGATATCTACTGATTAATTAACGTGAGTCAAGATTTACACTTTAAAAAAGGTCAAGAGTTTAATTATGTAGGTGCCACAACACTGCAAATGACAATTGTCTTATCAAAGTGTTTTAATTATCCTTACAAAAATAACTCAGGGTAAATTAGAGCCAAATTTATTTCAGATTTTACTTGAAAGTTTACAAGAAAAATGTTTGGATGAATATGTAGGTGTAATTCCTACATCAGGGGTTTGCAACCTTTTTGTGGTCTCAATCGACTAACAGCCTTATCAAAAGTCACAGTATCACCCATTGTTGCTCTAATCTAATTTTGATTATTTTTTGTCTATGCTGGTGCCATCTATTTTTATTCCTTAAATTCATTCTTTCTTCCATAAATTATGTTTCCTCCTATCTATTAAAAAAATGTACCAAATAAAAAAAATCCAATAAAACTACCTAATTTTTGTATAAATATTACAAAGTTGCATAGTAAATATATAACTATTATGAAGCATAAGAAACGCTTATTATACTTATGAATGGTGGCTAGTCTAGAGTGTTTACAGTTCAACATTATTTTGGATTGTGATGATTTTAATTTCCAATGTAGCAGAATCAAGATGATTACCGACAGAATGAACTTAATAAGATTTATCTTCAACATCATGAAGCAGAGATTAGTTTAAACTATATCTTGCAACTGGTTTTACTTTTCCAAGCTTTGTGAATCTTTAAGCAAACTTAACTCTTGGATCATCATTCAATGATTTTGAGTTTTTTTGCTGGCTCAAAGTTTTTGTAGTTCAATTCATTAAACACCTTTATGAAGGAATTAAAGTGTTTAAAATCTCTTTTATAAAATATTATTTACCATAAGTTTCAATTTTCCTGAAAATGGTTAAACCGCAGAATTCATGTTAATGATTTATTTTCACCTTTCAGTTAAAAAGCTAGTCCATTCAACCATGAATTAAGGAGGTATGCAAAATATTAGCTATTCTGGATCCTACAGTTCTGAGTAGTAGATCATATACATTTTTTATGGATATTTTGAGGTAAAAACATGTGAATAAGTTTCTCTCCAAACTAACAGATCAGTCCTTCTGTAAACTCTCTAATCAATCTTCATTTTTAATGCCTGGGTACTATTAATAATTCCTAAAACAATCTTGTTTATTTGTTTTAAACTAAGCAAATTATATTTACAGTAGCTCCAGTATGGGGCTCCTTTACAAACTTCCCATTGGTGCAAGGTTTTTCTTCTTAACCAACACATGTGAGACTTTGAACTAAGCTACAGTAGCAGCAAACCACTCCACTAAAATCCAAAGTTTACCTACGAAAAGGGCAGGTTCTCTGTGCTAGCATTTTTAAACAAAGCTTAGCAATGAACAACAACTTGTATCACTGTAGATGTCCGTGTAGAAACCTGCACTTGTATATCCATGTCTTGAAACTTCCTTCCTTCGTTGGCTTGTTTAGAAGATTCAATGACCAATTTTTAACTAAAATGTAGTTTTCTTATGTGGAATAGTCGTGGGATCAAATGGTTGCCAACCATTGCCCTACATATCTTATTATTTGTTTACATCCCCCCCTTTGTTTGTTTTAATACTCCCATCATTGCTTTTCACAAATACATTTTCTGTCTTCCTTAGAAAGGGCTGAGTATTTATTATATAAAATATATATCCATGCTACTGGTAGACCCAATATGGTATCCGTAGAAAGAAATGTGTTTAACAAATATACAAAATCAAAATGGGTGTAGTATGATACTTTTAATGAAGGATTTGTAATATTCTGAATCATACTTGTGCTGCAAATAATAGTGCACACTTTGTTTAAACTAATTCTTAAGTTAATCTAGCACTTGTTAATTGTAGTTCATTGTGTTAGTATGCCTCAAAGTGTGTCACTGCTCACAATTCACGTTCGTCACAGATCATCCATCTGCTGAAGGTCCTTCTCAGTGTTGCCAACTGAACACTTCATGATTAGTTTTTTTTTTTATTTAATATTTCACATTATATCATTTATTTGGACTGTTATTTACACTTCATTTTAGAAAACATTTCCTTTAAAATGTCAAAGTGTAAACCTTGAAACACAGAAAATGGTTAGCATATGCCAACAACTACTATATTATATAAAGTTATTATTTACATGCAAGTAAATATAGTTTCTAAGAAAACAAACTACATAATTCCTTAAATAGGAAATTAAAACAACATTTTATAGTGTTAGGGAATGTAAGGTAAGAAGTGGATGGAATATTACTATGGTGACTCTTTGGTCTAAGATTACTACTAAAGGAATATGATTGTCTTTCTTAATGTGTGTATGGTAAGTAAATGAGAGGGTTACTATAGTTATTACTTGAAAATACACACACAAAACACATTAAACTAATAGAACAATTACCTTACCTTTGCACATAATAGATGAAATATAGTTTATATTATTAAAAAAAAATAGAAGGCCTTAAGAATTGGATAGGTGTTATTTTATTTTGATTACCTTCAAATTAATTGTGAAATAAAAGCATAATAAATAAGTAAACTCCATTACCTTGTTTGGTAGCAAGCTTACCTTAAGAGGTTACACTAGAATGCAGCTTATAATTAAAGAGAAAGCATATTATGCTTGTACTATTATTGTACATAAATAGCGGAGCTTGGGAGATCTAAATGATTATAGTACAGCCACATTATATATCTTATTCGTAAATTTTGAAGCATGACACTAGAACATGAGACATGGACATCTGGGTCCCAGGTTCAATTCGCATGATCAGGTGTCATTTTTAATAATTTATTAATTATAAGATAGGGCCATAATGTAACTGTTCAAAGTGAAACTGCTTCCATTTGGATTTGAGAGTGTTATAGATGTTAAATGCATGTTTTATAAAGTGCATCATCATGACAATTCACAGTTGATGTGTAAGTTTAAAAAGAGCAGAGCAGTTATCAAATAAAAATTCTCTGTAAGTAACAATGTGTCCCAATCTATTATTTTTGAAGACACCCTAAATCTATAATTTTCTTTCCAATACATACTTTCCCATTAACAGTGAGATAGTAAAATATGAGCCTATACTATATTGCCATTATTTTTTTATATAATACCCCCAAAAAGGAGTACATATAAGCACTAAATCATTGGTTAAAAAGTTAAGACAATTTTTAATAGCATATCCCTTTTCCCCCTCAATCCCCTAAGCCCCATTTGTATTTTTATTTAAACTTTAAAAGTAGAAACCAACTAATTTTCAAACTTGTTAACACAAAGAAAGTAAACGTGATATATAAAATCTTATCAAAATAGTTTAGATATTTTGGCAATCCTTACTTTATGAAGAATTTTTTTTCATATTTCTTTCAGCAATACTTTTTATTCCTTCTTAAGTTAATATAAAAATTTTCAACAATCCAAGGCACTTCTATATTGGGCTCATTTTGTGCAAAGATAAGCAACATTTTAACAGTTGCAATTGATACTATACAACAATGAATTACATGCATGGTCTAATCATTAATATAATTTTATATCATAACTATGATTTCTAACTAAACACACTTTTTTTATTTAACAACAATACAGTTATGACTTTTTAAACATATGTTTTGCTTCTAAGGTTCAACCATATATGAAACCTCGATTTATTAACACTAATTAAGTTTAGTACAATAGGTATCACAACCTAAATTATCACACAAAAAGTATGATCTAAAAATAATTTATATATAAAGATTGGGTTGAAGCAATGTAAGTTACAATCTATCAAAATTGTGTTTTTGGAACAATATTACTGGTATGGTATCACATATTTTTCAAAGGCATGAAACTGTACCAATAAAAATTAAAAGTAAACAAGCAAGTATTATATAATGATTATGATAATTTAGTATTATTGAAAGTTATATCATATGTAACTTACAATGTTGTTCAAGTGATAATTCAAATAATAAAAGTTTAAAATGTTAATCTTATGGCCAGCTATTGTCAACATTTAATACTTTTCTATTTAGAATAGCACTTTCACAACAAATACTTGTCTTACACACTATGTGGACTATAACATACATATATGTTAAAAATAAAAAACAATAACAACATTACAACATAGATTTTTTTTTTCTTAAAAAGTTCTGAAAGATGTAATAGCCCCATAAGGGTTATGTGGATGGTGAAAGTTTGGGAAACACTGCTTTACTACATTATCACTACATGAAACATCACAGTTCCTATTTAGCTTTAAACATTTTAAAATATAATTATATCAATGGTTTGTTTCTGTGTGTGGCTACAAAATTATTGCAGTTACCAAAATAGTTTGTAAATTATTTTTACAAACATACCAATACTGTAATACCCCTATATGCAACTTAACTAAAAGCGTGATTGATAGTTGTGAATAGTTCCATATTTTATCAATAAAGGTTGAGAGTTCTTTCACAAAAACATTAAATATCAAAAGTGTTAACTTTTCTTTCAGTATTTAAATTAATATACAGTCCTTTTCCCAATGGCACATGAAAAATATCCCAAACTATAATAGGATTATGGTAGGAAGAATCTTTTAGAAAATAAAAATATATTTGAAAAGGTCAACAATGATATTGTTTTAATATGTGGCTAGTATGATATAATATAGGTGTTTAATTAAAGAAGTGAGGGCCGCGGATTTAATGACTTGGATGAGATATATTATAATAACAATTTATTTATTAAATTGTTTAACCACCAAAAATGTTTTTTTCTAGCTGAATCAATGATTTTGGTCTACCTTCTTTCAATTATTAAACAGAAAAGAAAGTGAATACATTTTGCATAAACAATACAAGACTGTTACTTTAGTAATAATTTATGCGCAAGTGGTTTTACAAACACATACTTGACATCCTCAAGTCTGCCATTTTAAAATCTAAAGTGCATGGTGTTTATGTGATACTAGTGTACTTTCAGAACAGCATTTAATATCAATGGTAACAATCAGCATTATATTAGTATTGTTTATCAAATTTTAAAGTTAAAAAAAGGATAATTTATTATATTATGAAGTGGTTTTTAGCACTGTGTATTACTACCTGTTAAGGTTATACACTTATTATGAAGTAAAGTAATTTTAAAAAAAACCTTTGCCATGAATGATAATAATTTAAGCTCTAGGATTATAAAACATACTTAATACACCAAATGTCCCCTTAAAAAAATAAAAATTGGTATGGCATAGCCAGTTTTCTTATCACATGAAAGTGCAATAAATTACAAACTGTGTTAATGGGAAAAAATTAATTAAACATTATCAATGTGTACTTTCTAAGAAAATATACATAAATCACAGAGGCCATGTCAATAAATTATTTCCTTTTCTTCTATGAACTTTAAGTTGCATATCATAGGTTTAAGTTGGACATGGAAGATGGTTCATTTAAATGGCATTTAGTATGCTTTTAAAACCTATTTAAGTGATTCTTATGATTTTAGGCTTTAAAATTGAGGGAATGATGGTATACCAGAAATGTATGCATTTGCCCGAAGATATTAGAGAGTTTGTGTAGCATATTTTGCAATTATATTTGTCTATTTAAGGCTTCATTTATTGTTATGTTGGTCCAAACCCTGAACATTACACTAACCTCGAATCATTTTACAACCTTCAAAAAGTTTATTTTATTAATATTGATTTTATCATAGACAAAAATATTCCGAGATAGTGATCATGCTCTACTAAATTATATCATGAATAACTCTTTACTGGATATTGTTTGGTCAAAAAAATATCCTAATATTTTTAAATTATGATGGTTTATTTCGGTTTAAAGTGACAGTAATGGGTTATATGTAAGTTATTGATTAGCGCAGTCTATGTTGTATGTAAAAAATTTCGGGGGATGTATCATCTATAATAAAAGGCAATAAAACAAAGGAATAATAGAAGCTTGTACGATAAGCCATCATAGCTGCCTTTTTGATAGCGCCAAGCTGCAAACAATTTCACATGTTGCCATACTGATTGGCTTGATATGACCATGGGTGGACCATAGGAAAGAGCTAGCATGCCAAGTCAACGCTGTATGCTTAGAGCTGTAATTAGATTTGCCAATGACACATGATCATGCATTGTATAAACAGATGGTAGAAATTGATGTTATTACAGATGTTTCTGTAAGTAGGTGGGTATAATTCAACTAATTTAAACTAACACATAATCAGAATCAAAGATTAAGTTCAATGTAGTGTCTATAAATTCACCCACCATTAAATCAATATGAGTAAACGGGGAGCATTAAATTTAACTGTGAACTGCTGTAACCCCATTTCTGATAGCTACAGGTGATGTTTGAGACAGCATTATTCTGGATAGCCTATTGATAAGAGTATTAATAAGCTAAACCAAAGGTATTGGGTTTGATTCCTGTGTCAAAATACTATTTTTAGCGTATTGGTATTTGAATTTTCTTAATGGTTATATTTTAATTTTATGGCTTAAAACAATTTGGTTTTCTAAAACAATGTTAAATGTTTCCTTTTAGCTTCATCTTGCATTATCTTATAATCTCATTATATGTATATTATCACTCTTTCTTATTTAACATAATTTTAAATTATAGATATTATTTATTTAACACTTAGTCTTAGTTATTACTGTTTCATTTAATCTATAATTTACTGTAAGCCTAATTTTATTCTAATGTGTTAGTAAATTTAAAAGTAATCATACTTAACTAGGGAAGTAAAATTGAGATAACATTATTATTTAATTTTTCAAAGATTCTTTGGGGAAAATCTGTGGTTTAACAATATCTAGAGTGGAAATTATTTTGTTTGAGTTACTGATGTTAAAAAAAATGCTCTTCTACAATTCTTTTATAAATAATAAAAAGGTCTACATCTTACAGACCCATCTAATTCCTCACACTCGACTGTGATCCTTAAACGACCTAATTGACCTACTTAACCTAATGTACTTATTTGGAGCTTCCACTCTCACAGTATTTAAAGACTTGAAACATGTTTCATGCTGGTCTGCTAGTAGCCATTCCCTGACATTTCATAACAAAAGATATTGAAAGATGAGTCATTTTTTTAGAATTAATCTGAGTAGTATCAGAAGATATCTTAATCTCCAACTCTAAGATTAGGGCACACTTTTAAACTCTAAGGGGAAAACAAATTTTGTTTGTATTCAAGTAAATATGTTGGTAATATAAAACATGTGACATTTATTAAGGACTATCTCAAACAAAAAAGTTAATGTGTTAAGTCAACAAAAAGAAATAGAAATTAAATGAAAACACAGCGGGAAGGGCCTTATTTAACATCTATAAAATTTACTAGATCTACTTTCACATTCTCATTTGTCAGGTCATGTTATCCATAGCTGTAACTTTCTATAAATATTATCAACACTAATAAAATAATGGTATGGTTACATTAATTTTAATATTGACAGTAAAAACATAAATGTCCATGCTCTTATGGGGGGTGTTAAATACTACATAAGGACCTTTGAGGGGAATGGGGGTTATTGTTTTGCTTATTTTTGCTGACAAGGGGGGAGAAGGGGTCAAAACAGACAGAGATGGACAAGAATGGGATGTGACCTAGCCATCCCAAATGGACAGAAAATAATTTTAAAGTGTTGGAGACATGGACTCGAGTACCTTGGCCATCAGAATGATAACTTTATTTTAAATTTCAATTCAGTGTAAATTAAGAAAAACTTTTTTATATATAATTCTACAACTTTTTAAATATTACCTGTTTAGTACAATAGATTTACACTCAGCTTACAACAGTATTTTATTGTTAATTATTTCACATCATTAAATTACACTTCTATGTTAATAATTACAAGCAATTTATAAATTAAAAAAAAAAAAGTTATTCCTGTAAACAAATTACAAAAAAAAAGTCTACAAATATAAGATGAGCAAGACGGGGTAAGGGTGTGTGTTTGTGTGCTTAATATTGCTTACAAAAGGGTATGGGGGGGTCCCAAAATGGCCAAAAGTGTGCTCATATAATATTTGAACACCCCCTTACTATATTAGACACTGTGCCACACTGAAAACTTGCAACAATGAATATAACAGAGGTACAAGTAATTGACATATTGTTAAATTTGTGTGTATCTGTATATATCACAGATTGGCAATAAAGGCAACATATGATGAGCATCACCATAAACAATTCCAGTAAGATAGATATGTACACCAATTAAAGATTAAATATATTGTAACAAAAGGATATGTAAATATATCAAAAATTAACTGATATAACTTACTGTAACATAAATACAATAGTTAACATTGATAAAATATCAATATAAACAACATTTTACTGTTTTACAATATATTATTTTATTAACATTGCCAAGTTTATTTAGTAAGTAGCTCTGCTACAATGCTGACTAAAAATATATCAAAATTATATTCAAACACGGTTGTGCAAAGTAAAATTATTGCTTCATAAATTGTATTTAAAAAAAATAAAAAAATGTAAGTTACGTTTACAAAGACTAGGCCAAAATAAGATTCTGTTGTTTAAATTTTATTCAATATTAATATGAGCTAACTCCTAAAAATTAATCTTTTTATTATCTTTGGCAATTTAATAAACATTTTTACACTAAATATATGGTATGGATAGTAAGAAGACCTTAAATAAAAAAGGAAAAAGAATTTACCAACCACCTCACTCCTATTATTTATTTTTTGTGTCAAAAGTTAAAAAAGACTGGTCTAGTTTTCCATGTTTTATCAGTTAGTTTCACTGTATTACAAAAAGGCAAATTAAAAAATATCTTGAATAAATTGTTTTCCAAAATAATTGTTACAGAGATGTAATCAATGGAAACATGTAGAGATCGGGTAGGGGACAATCGTTTTGGGTCCAAGGATGGGAAAAATACTGTTAATTCTGCACTGCCATCGCACATGTCTTTATGATATGTTTTATAATGTAAGTTTTATGTTGACCTACTTAAACTAGCATGTGTATGTAATATTTGGCTGTACTATTATAAGATATCAGCTGTGAACGAAAGTGTTGAGGCAATTTGTTTGAGATGTTAAAGAGACAACCCTATATCACTGTGAGGATTGAAAATCCAAACTTAACATGGTGAAAAAATGAGTTAGTGCAGTCAATCAATATTAAACTCCAGTCTTGAAATACTGGAAACTTCTTGCAGATATGTGCCTTCTCTTTTTATATCCTATGCCTTTCAGGAGTGCACATCATTAGACATAACCTTGAGGATTTGTTGGTATATGCCCCTAAAAGAGTTTTTTTTAGCACCACATCTTGGCATTCAGGTTATATATACACTTATATGCTAATTACATTAATGACTTAGGAATGGAGAAGGTGGAATTTAGAGAGAGTTCACTTGCATTTGCGTGAAGAGAATGAGAAACCATTTAGGAAAAGCTCCCCTCAGTACACCTGACCAGTATTTTAACCTCAATGTCCCCATTATCAATAGTTCAGTCTATTGCAAGGGCTTAGACCATGCAGTCACTGAAGCAGGCATTTTAATAATTGATAGCTCTGGTATTAAATAGGCCACCTAACAAAACTGAACAATTAGATTAATATTTATACCAAAACTTGATTAGAAAACAAAATACTTAGTTAAATAGCATACTAAGATATTTGGTGCCTACTGTGTGGCAACACTGGACACCAGTGGCTTATGTATAGTGATTTGTGTGTATTATAAGCGGAGACGTATATGGGAGTTTACTAAGTTTACTGATAACACCACTTATGTATCTTTAATTATTTAGTTACTAACACAATACAACATGGTGTCGGAAGTTAATATGAACGTGTTCACTCCAACATCAATAAACTTTGAGGCAAATGACTTAGCAGGTGAGTGGTAACGATATAAGCAAAAATTAATGTATTATCTACAAGTGGCCAAGTTAACAAAAGTAGAGGATGAAGTAAAAATTGGTATCCTGATGTCGACCGTGGGTGATGAAGGCTTGAATGTTTACAATAACTTTGATCTAAGAAGTGTACCTAAGCTTGAAGATGTTTTCAAGTCATTTGACGGCTACTGTAGTCCAAAGAAAAATATTATGGTATATGAAAGATATGTATTTGATAATATAACGAAAAAGGAAGGCCAATCTGTATATTAATTTGTTACAGAATTGAAAACGCAAGCTACCAAGTGTGAATCTGGCGATCAACTAGAGACTATGATTAGAGATCGTATTGTGATGGGAATCAAAGATCTAAAGTTGATGGAGAATATGCTCAGTGATGCAGACTTATCTTTGATAAAAAGCAGAGGATTTTTTCCGTGCTGTAGAGACAACTAGAATACAAACAGAGGATATTCATGGTTTTTCTAGTGGTTCTCAAAACGTGACACTTGATACATTAACAGGACATTAAAATTGACATGTAGAGAAGACTTTACAAGAACATACAAGGCTTCTTCATCAAGCTACTATAGGCAAACTCAAGTTAACAGAGGCATTGGTTGTAGTAGGTGTGGGACTCACAATCAGTATAAAAACTGTCCAGTTTATGGTAAAGAATGTTTTTCTTGCAAAGGTAAAAATCACTTTGCAAGTATGTGCCTAATTAAAGTAGCGGAAGTCAATGCACTGGAAAGTCACGAGTACTGGCGAGAAGATGGTGATGAGCAGCTAGTTTAGTATGTTAATCTCAAATGTAATATAATTTTGTTTAAAGCTAAAGTTGATAGGGGTGCAGAAGCAAATGTAATTAGCTTAAGTTTGACAAAGAACATTGTCCCTGCTCCTAAATTAGTGCATACTCAAACAATTTATCCCCCTATGGTAATGGGGTTGTATTAAAACCTATAGTTAGAGTTCAACTGGAGATCAAGGGTAACAACTGTTGTGTTGCAATTAACTTTGAAGTACTGTCTGATAATGTTGAATGTTTAATAGGATTGAAGCATGCTTGGCCCTGAACTTAATCAAAAAAATGTTTGCTTTGAAAATTGATAATCTAATTGATAAATTTGATGATTTATTTAGTGGTCTGGGGAAAGTTCCTGGTAAAACTAAAATGTACACTGATCCATCGGTGGAAAGACTGTGCAGGTTACCACTAAAAGTTAAGTTGAAATTAAAAAAGGTGCTATTTGATTTGGAGAAAGAGGGATTTATTTATTGAGTGGACAAACCAACGGATTTGGTGTCAAATTTAATTGCTGTAGGTAAACCAAACGGAGATCTTAGGTTATATATGGATCCAAAAAATTTGAATGGGGCAGTTAAACGACCCCAATATATTATTCCTACTATTGAGGAAATTACAAGCCAATTAAGGAATAATACTGTGTTCACTGTATTGGATATGAAGCAAGGGTTTTGGCATATGGAATTGGCTGAGGAATCATCATATTTAACCACATTTCACTTTCCATATAGTTGCTTGAGATTAAATAAGTTGTGTTTTTTAATATCTTGTACTCCTGAAATTTTTATGAAAATATACATTGATATTTTTGGAGATATAGAAGGAGTTTTTCCATATTTTGATTACTTGATCATAGCAGCTAAGGATGGAAACGAACATGATGCAGTCTTGCTCAAAGTGTTTGAAAGAGCTAGGAGGTGTGGTGTTAAATTTAATCAGGAAAAGTTGCAATTTAGAATGCCTAGTGTGAAATGTATGGGCTTTATAATCAATTCAGAAGGGGTTCGCCCAGATTCGAATCAAGTAAGAGCCATAAGAGACTTACCAAGACCATCAAATAAGAAATGCGTTTTTTGGGGATGAGAAAATGATGAGGAGTTTGTTAATTTGAAAAAGTTGCTTACTAATGCACCAGTTTTACACTTCTATGATAACAATAAGTCATTGGAAACACAAATTGACAGCTCACAAGGTGGTATTGGGTCAGTATTGTTAAAGAATGAACATCCTCTAGGATTTGCATCAAGAGCTCTGACAGACACAGAGGAGTGTGACTCACAGATTGAAAAGGAATTACTTGCCATTGTTGTCGCCTTAGAAAAGTTTAATAATTCTACATATGGCAATTTGGTGCATGTATAGACAAATCATCATCCATTAGTGAATCTTGTTTTTAAAAAAAAAAGGTATGGATAAAGTATCACCTAAACTTAAAAGACTGATGTTAAGATTAATTAAGTACAATATAGTTATTTCATATATTCTAGGGAAAGAAATGTATATAGCAGATACACTTTCAAGAGCCTACCTGACCAATGAGATCGCTGATTTGTCATATTCTCTTTGCACTGTTCATTGTAACTATATTAGTAGTGATTTAAATATCTCTGAAGAAAGAAAGCAACAATTTATTGAGGCAACCACTAGGGATAAGGACTTGTTGGAATTAAAGAGGCATGTAAATTTCGGCTGGCCCAATAGAAATGATGTGCCTGTTAGCCCTATCTGGTATTGGAATATTAAAGATTATCTAGGAGAAGCTGAAGGCTTGTTATTTTTTGAGAATAGATTAGTGGTTCCCAGGGCCATGGTGCAGGAGTTGCTTGATTTATTGCACGAATGTCATTTTGGAATTGTAAAAACAAAACGTGCTAGGCAATGCTTGTTTTGGTTAAATCTGAGTGTTGATATTGAAAACTTCATTGGCACATGCAATATATGCTTGTCAGTATTTAATAATAATGTAAAGGAACCAATGAATCCATATCCGGCATCAAGCCATCCTTGGGAACGTGTTGGTTGTGATTTATTTCAGTTTGAGGGTTGTATTTACTTAGTGTGATATGATTCATTCTCAAATTGGTTAGAATTACATACTATAAAGAGTAAAGATATGTAAAAAGCCATGTCAAGACTAAAATCTATATTTGCTAGGCTGGGTGTTCCTGATATCTTGATCAGTGATAATAATCTATTCAATAGCCATAGTTATTTAGAGTTTGCAAAAAGTGGAACTATAGGGCAGTTTTTTCCAATTCCTAGATTTAGCCAATCTAATGGATTAGCTGAAAAATGTGTTAATATAGCCAAAAATATTTTAAGGTAGTGCAAACTTAGTAATCAGGATGTGTACTGTACCTCGTTAGGATACAGAAACTTTCCTGTAAAGAATTTAAGATACTCTCCAGCACAATTAATGATGTCAAGAATGTTAAAGTCTAGGATATTGTGTACACTCTCTCAGTTACTTCCCATTTCTGTGGACTATGAAAAAATTACAAGCAGATACGAATACTAGTAATGTAAAACAGGAATATTACTATAACAGGGGAGCTGTAACTTTGAAACCCTTGCAAGTTGGAGATCTTCAATTTTATAAGAATAGAATTGAGGACTCTAGAGATAGTTAGAATGAAGTAGTAGTTGAAAAATTTCTCTCGTTTAGGTCTTACTGTATAAGTACAGGTGGAGAAGGAATAGTAAAGAGAAATATAAAATTTATTTGGCATAGATTTATCAAACATAAAGAACCTTCAGTGGGTCAAGGATTAACTGATAGAACCGGGTATAAAAAGGGGGGAAATATTGATTATGATTTTGTTGATTTTTCATATGAAAAGGTGGCAGTAGTCTCCAATGTTTCTGAAAATGTTTGCAACAACACCTTTAATAAACTAGATTTGTAAATTATTAAATGAAATGTGAAAAAGAAATTATAAACTATCTTTCTCAAGCCATGGAATTTGTTAATCAGTAAACTTAAAAAAATTGTCATAAATGGTTCAAAATCAATGTAAAGAAACTAGTTTGTTATACAAGGTTCATAAAAATAACTAAGGGTCATATAAAAGTTTGGTTGATAGTAAAGTTCGCCTTTTAACCAAATTTTTGAGGTACAAATCCATAAGATTTGTGTAACTATTATAAATATGTTAAGTGACAACATTTATTTTGTGCACATAAATAAGTTTTGTATTTATTAGAGAAAAAAACCTAGATAACTCTATATATTTAAAGCTATTCCTTTTTTGGTTAAGGTCTTCAATTGCTAATATTACTTCTAATAGCTATATTTCTTATATTTGAAAAACTTGCCTTTAGATTCCTGTTTGTGCCTATTTTTCTAATATATCATTTCATCTTATCCGATAAGCCTGCTTTCTGAATGAACTCTTAATATACAATTATACATATTCCATATTTGTCTACAAAAATAGATCTAACCTAATCTATAAAAATAAGTGCAATAATTGTCTTCTTGTGCACAGATCAACAAATAACAAAATTGTACATTTAAACTATTTATTTATACTTTAAGTTAATAGTGAAAGAATCATCTGATTCTTGTTAAAATAGAGCGATCCCATGAAATAAGAATTTTCAATATTTCTATAGATAATATGTTTTCAAAATTAACTAAAATTGGTTTTAACATATACACTTGGAATAATGTTGTCATTGAATACATTATGGACTAGGTGGGATCAATTAAATTCTTTAAATGTTCTAATGTAGATACTCAACTTTGATGCCTGGTGTTGCCAAGAAATTCTTCTCAAGCAGACTCTCCAAGACTTGAACAGTGCGACAAAATGTTTCTTCTATTCTGAGTCCAACAACTTAGCTCAGTCGATAGCAGTGTGTCTGTCTTTTGAGCTAAGGGTTCAATTTGTAACATGGCCAAAACTGTACCCTTCTATAGTGAAGAATTTATGGCCTGGGTTTGGAGGTTGTGTCTCTTCTAGATTTAAGTTAGTTTATAAGTTATGTTTTGATATAATCATTCAGTCCAAATAGTGCACATTAAATACCTTAAGTAAATGAAATGAAAATGAAATTCTATTCTGATATATTTTTCTTGGTTGTTGATTTAGAGCAACTTTTCTCCACTTTGCTGCGTCCAATTTATAAGTAATTATATCCAACAAATTTCAGTCCAGGCCACAAGCCTAGATTTATCTTAGTTATATTAAGGTCATTAATTAATTAAACAACTGAATCTGATGAAATGTTCAGACTTGCCTGCACCTCGGCTAAGGATGAAATTAACAATCCTATTCAAGGGCTTTATCATCGTGTTTCCATAAATTTTTCCAAGCCTCATATTTTGAAAGTTAAATTATTTTTTTTCAAAGTTTCCTTGATAACATTTAAAGAGTAACTTAGGTAAAAGAAATTACCCGATAAATTTCTTTAATTTTTAATCCAAAAGAATAAAGTCCCAAACCATGAAAAATACAATAAATAGATTGATGCCTGGAATGAATTTCTATGATTTAATCACTTTACTTAACAAAAAGGATCAAATTGTCTTCTAGAAAAGTGGACATTTTCTTTGAAATAAACAATTTATATATTGTTTCTGAAATATGAACAATTTATTAGGAAGGGTGTTTTTCGAATTGTATATTTTTTCCCCTTCATTAAAAAGTTGTTGAAAATTTATGGAAGTTACAAGGTTCTGACCTTTAATATTTTGTTGATTGTTAGAGCAGTGTGGACACAAGAAATCCCCCCAAAACTAATGCTATAAGACCAAACAGCTCTGTCCTGAGCTCAGTTTTGGTGTGTGTTTTATGTCGCAGCAGCACTAATGGCAGAATCACGTGCAAGATGTCAGGCACCATGAAGCTCACATCTCGTATCACCTAGTAGAAAGAGATGTCCGCTTATGGTACATTGGTTCTAAAGCGAGGTTAATATAAAAGGTTACTTTTTTTAGCACTGTGTCTTACTACCTCTTCAGGTTATATGCATACATACTAAATAAGCTAATGTGCTAGAGATGATGAAGGTTGAATTCAGAGGAAATGTGCCTGCATTTGTATGAAGGGAGAGTATAAAACCATTTAGGAAAAAAGAAACCTCAGTGTAACTGACCAGGATTTGAACCCCTATCTCCCTGTCATTGACAGTCTAGTCTAACACAAGTGTGACACCTTAGACCATGTGGCCACCAAAGCTGGTACGGTTACTAATAACAAGCAAATTTTTACTGGTGGAAGCATCACTAGGATAAGTCATAGATTTATATATAGAAAGAGAGAGAGAGAGAGAGAGCTATAAACAGGGGAAGATTTATGACTCTGCCACCCATAGGCACTAGATAATTTGTCACCCACCTTTCCTACCTTCATTTATCCCCATCTCATACTACCACCCATCATGTAATGCCACACATGTACCATATACGTAAGTGCTAACTGTGGAGTAATAGACAAATAGTGCTTACATTATTTTATTATTTATTATGGTGAGGTTTTAAAAGTAGTAAGAATCTAAACAAAGACTTAAACATTTAAATAAATACTCTTACACTATCACAACACAAAAATTCAAATATTATGTAGTTAATAAAAATATAAAGTTTGCATTAGTATATTGTAGAACAAGTTACTACGGATGAAATATTAGCATGTACACAATAAAAAAATATTCTACTATATCTTTTGTTTTGATTTCTGTTGAGCAAACTGGTCAACGATGCCAGACAAATTATTTTTTCTAAAAAGTGACCTTCAATTGAGATGATTGCTAGTGAATTAAGGAGATCCTCTGTCATGTTGGTACACAGATATTTATTACTCTTCTCAGCCCCGAGATGTACATTCTACTGTACAGTTAAAAGCTGAAGTACAGGTTAGTTAATATTTGTAGGGCAATGTCGACATTTGGGCAGATCATTTGTGGTTCTTTTTTCGTATAAACTCACAACTCAAAAGAAAGTTTCTTCCCAAATTTAGTGTTTGTTTGAAGATGAGCCTTTAAGTGCAATAACTCTTCAACTAGTGTATCCTCAAGATCCTCAGGAAATTGAGTATTCAAAAAGTCTACTGCTTCCCCCAGCTGATTAAGTGCCAATTTCTCAATTTAAGTGACAGCCCTAAAAATTGTGTTTATTTGGACATAAGCCTGTTTCCTCTTCAGCTCTGATTTTAAGTTATCTGTGATGGCAAGAAAGGTATTTATTCTGAAGCTGTCTCTACTACTAAATCCCGCATCCACATATGAAGACTCGTCATGATGTAACTTCCTTTTCTTCTTGCGTCGTTCATCATGTTCATATGTTACAATACCTGACAACACTTTTGCTATTTCTTTAACATAATCAAACTCTTCTCGATTAAATTCGAGAAGCAAAATCAATGAACCATAAAGTCCAATGAGAGAACTCAAATCAAGGCCAATATTTTGAAATTTCTCGTTTGTAGTATTTAGTCTCTTCTCCAGTAGAAATGCCCCAAATTCTACCATAAATGCTGTTTCTCATCATCTTAACTTACTGCAGGGACTTCTGGCTTCAACACAAGTAATTAACTTCTGTGTGTAGTTCCTTACTAAAATATGTTTCAAGAAAATATCACTCAAAAACCATATATAAATGCATTAGATAATATTTTATAGGCACAGAGCCACTTTTAGAATGTTAAAATGATAGTAAACAATGGAAACAAAAACAATTATAGTTTAAAAAAATCAGAAAACTACAAGCTTTCAACTTGCTATACCTTAAAACAGCTTTTTGAAGTTACTTTTGAACCAAAGAATTGAAATGAATTAAACAAACAAACATGATTATTTTAATACTATATTTAATTTTAAATTTTCAGTGTTGAAGTGTAGTATAAAACAACCAAAAAATGACATAAAAAACATGATTTTGGTTTGAATTTTTTATTTCTTGAAAATTTTGATCAAATAATGAATTGCCGGTATCGAGATAATTCTGGTACTTGGCTTATGCCATCTATTTTCCGGCTAACTTGTTTTATATTCAATATCCATCATTATAACATGGGTCCAATGCCGCAAGTGTATTTTAATTAGGCCAAACCTTATTGCAATTGGAGATATAACAACATATAGCACACTTACATTAAGAAAAGAAATCAAAAATAACAAAGATGTTCTCACCTGATGAGCAGATCCTTCTCCATGAATAACATTCTTAACAAACTGGTCCCATCCCCCTGCAGTTACATGAAGTAAAGCGATCCCTGTAATGCCCAGAACTTTACGGACAGTCACGGGAGTTTTACAGTCAGCCAAATGAACAACAAGAATAGTAGACCATATCTCTGTCACAGTGAAGAACAATTGATGATTCCACTGTGAGTAAAACTCATCATTCCAATAGTTGACATATGACCACCATGAATAGTAATGTGCAAAAATAGACGTGAGGAAAAGAAGAAGCATGGAAGGGCGAATTTGATGCTCCAATACTAAAACGATCAAATGACGGAAACACTCATACAGAACAATGATGCACAGCACTGTAATGATCCATATTTTCAGTGTATTACTTGTTGCATTGAAGTACATATGCTTGTAGGAGGCCACTCCAGATTCATATGTGCCTGAAATGATAACAATATCCCATTGTACATTTTAATTAAAGTAACTACACAATAAATTCCTAGCCATTTAGGCACATAGTAAAAAAATGGATATAGCAATTAGCATTATAAATTTGTTCACATATGAGTTCTCATTCACATACCAAAATAAGCCTATTTTACATTAGTTAAGTTACATAGATAGAAAAACACAGACTTTAATTGAGTAATAAAATAAAATGATAAAAAAAATCTTTCTAGGTCTATAAAATGTTATTGACGCTGTTAAGTACAAAGAAAAATAATTGTTAATTTGTAATTTTTAAAATGTACAGAACATGAAACATAAAATTGATAGGTATTACAGAATATTGTATTAGAGTAACTTAAAAAAAGAGAAATATTAAGCAATCTTAATAAAAACAAGTTTGTTATGCTTTCACCTAATTACACTAATGAGTTAGGGATGAATAGGACATAATTTAGAATAAATGTGTCAACATTTGCAAGAAGGCATGTTAGAAAATTGTTTAGGGGAAAACTACCCTCTGTATACACAACTGAGAACTAAGCCCCAATATCCCCATCACTGGCAATCCACTTTAAGACGAGAATAAAACATTGGACCATGTGATTACCATTGCAGATGTTTGTTCAATGAAATTGAATTTAAGTCGTTAATAAACAGGACTAGAGGGTCATTCCATATTACATCACCCAGAAAATAATTATTTGGTTGCATGACCAATTTTTTTTTTTTTTAATATTTTGCACACATGATCCAGGCCCAAGAAAATCTTTCCAGAAATCAACTGCAGCATAATGGATTACATTATCAAATGTCATTAGAATTTATTTAGCGTTTTACTACCCGTTCAGGTTATGCGCTTAAGTACTAATTATGCTAACAATTTAGGAGTTGGGAAGGTTGAATTTAAAGGAAATGAACTGACATTTGCATGGAAGGAGTGTTTAAAACTATTTCCCCAGTTCACTCGACCGAGATTTGAACCCCGATCTCCCCGTCCTCAGCAGTTGAGCTCAACACGACAAGCGTGTTAGCCAACTACGCCACCAAGGCGGGTTATAAAGTATAAAAACTATGTTTTTAAACAAAATTTATGCTAAATTTCAGCCATTTCGGTTACATTTAGACATAACTTACAGTGACAGAAATGTAGCCCACTTTAAGAGTAGAAGAATGGTTCCTGTCCCAAGTTTCTATATCTTTTAAGTTTTTGTAAACATCAAAATATGTCAAATTTAGCGTTGGCCATGTTGGAAAGGTGGCCGTACCAGAAAAACTGGTAGGAGGAAATTTAAAATAAAAATGTTTTTAAATACTGGAACATGTAGGAATATGTCGGCAAAATATTAAAATTTTCAAAAATGGCCATGCAACCTCCTCTGGGTGAATTCATATGGAATGACCCTAGAACTAGAGTGTTGACTATGAAAAAGTAGTTATCATTAACATTTAACAATAGAGTAGCAGAGTGTTTCCTAAACTAAACTATGCACCGTGAAATATTACAATATTTTCACTGAAATGACATTTAGCTCGCGTGATTTTAGGATTGGACCAACAATGTGTTTATACAATGTGAGGAAATACACCTAACGGACACTGTACAAACCACTAATTGTTTCGCTTTTAGTAGCACATATGTCAATGTCAAAATTAATTTTAATAGTCTAATAAACTCTGAATTGTTCTAGTAACTGCAATGTGGAAGGCAGTTGTTTCTCAGCCTGCTGTGCGAACAGGTGTGAGTGTCGATCAGTGCATCAATGTGTACAAAGTGACTGGATTGTTCTAGTTATTTATTGAACTTTCCCCTACTATATTTGGTGTTTGTATGAAAATAGCTGTCTCTGCAACCTTGATTCAGTGAAGATCGTAGCAAATGAATGGTGTTGTAATCAAGTTAACTTTTAAAAGTTGTACTTATCTTCCTAAAAACGTAAAAGTTATTATTAGACATAAACATTAATAAAATTGTAGAAGTGAAAATAAAGAGGACTCACCACAAACTAGTGGCGAGGATGAAAAAAAGCAGAAACATCATAAATATGGCAGTTATTTGTATTTTGGCTTTAAATCAACTGACCAATGAAGAGATCTCACAGTGTGTAGGCCTACTGTGTATGAACGTTTTGACACTAGAGTGCATGCTTCCAAGTAAACTAAAACACCATCATCGAAACATAGTTTGTAAACCTCTCTAACATTTTACCAAAATAATAAAAGAATTAAGACAACAAAAAACTACTTTTTCTCAGCAGGTTATTGCAAGCCATTCTTTGCTAGCATCATACAAGGTTGTATAAAGTAACGAAGTGTACAAAACATCATTACCATCGCAGAACTAATTCTACTGGCTGCTGTAGATTAACTGAACATCATGATCTGTGAGTCTGCAGGGAAAATGCTTTCAAATGGGCCTTTGAATAACAAAAGGTACTAATAAGTAGCAGAATTCAGCACATGGTGGAGGATCTCAATGATCAATTAATTGAAAAAATAAAAGGGAAGGAATTTGTGTTGTAGCTCTATGAGGCCACAGACAGTAATAAGGATGCATATTTGATTTGCTACTAATGACATTGTGGAAGACCTTTTCTTTTGTAAAAGTATAACTGCAGTACAAAGGGTCAAGACTTGTTTGAGATTCTGGACACATTTGTTTGAAAATCATTTGGAGTGGACAAAGTGCATTGGTGTCTGTACTGATGATGTTTGTTTGATGTCTGGTCTTTAAGGAGGATTGCAGGTACTTTTCAAAGAAAAGCTCCAGATTCAATTTGGACCCACCGCATCATTTACAGAGTTCAAGCACTTGCATCAAAGTATCAGAGTCATTCATCCACTGAATTTGGTCTTAGAATATGTGTTGAATGTGGTAAACTTTATAAAAACTCGGCCAGTGAAAGCAAGGTCTTTCAAATAATTGTGTGTGGATATGAGAGCTGAATAGATGTCTTTATTGTACTACTGCCCCTCGCAATGGCTCTTTTTTGGTAATGTATTGAAGAGCACCCATCACAAATTATCAACTAGTTATAAAAATATTTTCAAGAAATTAGTATCAACAAGTTTGCATGGATTCAAGATCCATTCAGGGTCAAAGCCCCATTTAGATTTACTTATGTAGAAGATGAAAATCTTATTGAGCTGGCTTGTGACAATACACTGAAGACAAAATTAGACACCATGGAAATGACTTTTGGATATTAGAAGAAAATGAATATTCACTGCTAGTGGTAAAGCTCAAAGAATCTTAATTCTATTTGCAACGTCATATTTGTGCGAAGATGGGTTTTCGGCAATCGTTGTAATAAAAAGCAAGTATCATGCAAAAATCAATATGGAAAAGGAAATTAAGGTGGCTGCGTACAGTTTGATCCCAAGATTTGAGAAGTGCAGTGAACAACAGGTTCAACCATCCCACTAATCACAATTTATTTATTCAGTAATTTGAATGTTTAAATCTGAAGGCCTACTTATTTTATACTTTTTACATAAATTGTTTGTGAATTTGAAATAGGTACGGTAGGCTATGTGTTTTCTTTTCTTTCTAACTTAACCAAACTAATCGCATTAACTACACACTGCAACTGTTAGGTATGTTAGGCCTTATTCTGACATTGGGCGCTGTGGAAAATTCTTGACACACTAAGGGTGCTGTGAACCGAGACAATGTGAGAATCACTGGAGTAGTCTAAAAGAGTTTTTCAACAATATTAAATTCTGCATTGGTTGTTGCATGGACTAATATGTCAATTTGTGTGTTAGAATGTCTTTTTGGTGAGGGAGTAATTAGGATTTGAGTCTCAATCAAGTGTAAGTCCGAGGTTGGCTTTTCCTAATGGTTTCACAACCTCTTTGCATTCAAATGCAGGTACATTTACTCTAAGATTCTACCTTCCTCAACCCAATAGCACAACTGATGTAATAGTAAAGGCCTTATCTTAACAATAATAAAAGTTGAAAATACAAATTAAAGACCTAGAGGCTTATTTATATTTGTTTAATGTACCGTAAGTGATAACGTTGAAATTGGGAAAGTAGAGTTGTCAATTATTTTTTTTAAGCACTGCATCTACTACATTCGGATTATATGGTTAAATGTCGTAATTAGGTACGCTAATGGTTTTGCATTTGGATGGAAGGAAAGTGGGAACATTTTGGAAAAACCACCATCAATACACATGACCGAGATTCAAACCTCATCTCCCTGTCAACAGTAGTCTAAGAAGCGTGTCAATTTTTATTTAACTAATTACCAAACAAATGTAATTTGAAAATATGTTCTCACCTTTGAACACAGTATCCCAACAGGAACAAGTGCATAACTTCCGATCAACATTGCGAGAATATTTTTTCCAAAAATAGTAAAGTATAGCTATGTGTAATGGTGGAAACAAAGCAGGGGCAACAGCGCCACACACTTTCGATAAAACACTAATACATCTCCTAGTGTGAATTTTATCACCTCCAGTCATTGGAATAAATGTATTCATTTCAATAACATTAATACGAAATAGGCGTATATAGTTTCATTGCATGTTGTTTTAGTACCCGCAATAAGACTGAGAATATTTACTTTATATGAAATTTTTACTATACTAGGCATATAATTATTACAAATTTTCTTCACAGTCAAAGTTTTATAAAACAAGTAATAGAATTACAGAACGTATCTACTTTGCACATAAGATCAAACCAATACTTATTATCTCTGTTGATCTTAAAAAAAAAAAAGTTTAATGATAGTGAAGGTAATATACAAATTAAAACTTCACTGTCAAAAAGGTATTTCAATAGGAACCATAAATGTTCTCAAGACATATTAATTATATTTTTAAGAATAACTAAATATGTTTACAATAATACAAATTATTAAATCAAAAGATTCATTTAATAATTGTAAAGTTAGTTTAAACATTGTCACAGATTACATAGTCGTTTGTTGTTTCCAATGGCAACGGATGTCCGGGCCTACCAACAAAATCAATAAAATACCATTTTCATTCCTTAAAATAGTTATTTAGGCTGTAAAATTCGATTTTTTATAAAACATTAAAGTGGCGGGCATACTTGAACTAAAGCTACCCTACCACTTATTAAAACACAACTTATCAAATTTGTGTGTTAAATATTCAATTGTGCTCCATTTGTGATCATATTATGTGCCCAATCAAGAGCATTTTTGATTTCAAATTGACCGTTTTAAAAATCATTTAATGTGACTAGCCAACATTTGCTCTCCCTATCCCTTGGAATGTGGAAAACTTGGGTTCAAGCTATTCCAACAAAATAAAAAAATAAAAGTAATCAGATAATATTTTATCATTCTATTGTGCTTCGTTTGTGTTTATAAGTTCCTTACATAAACATTAAGCTGTAAAATTAAGACTTTTAGAAAATGTTTAATATGGTGGGCTCACTTGAACTGAAGCAAGCTTCTTCATGTTGAAAAACACAACATACCAAAATTGTGTTTCTATCTTTATATTGTGTTTCTATCATTATGTTGTGTTTCTTTTGTACTCATATGACCCCAAAATAAGCATTTATAAAGTAAAAGAAGAAATTAAACTAAGTAATTAATTTGGAGGACCGACTTGACATCTTTCAATTCCGTAAAATGTAGAAAAATTAAATTTGGTCCATCACAAATTGACAAAAAAAATTATATATATA
>CABFOV010000756.1:139299-160944 GCA_902141375.1 Timema poppense
ATATATATAATTATATTTGCTTTGTCACTCGATCCTCTCCACATGCCCTAACCAACGTAAGACGCTTCTTTAACATTGACTTATTAGATTTCCTTTCTAACCACACTCCTTCAGCACCCATTCATAAGTTACTCAATCCCTTCGAGTTTTTTCTGGATACATTGCTTAGATATATCATTCCAACCGCACTCACATTGCTCTTGTGTTTCTCCTGACAAATCCACGCTTTATATTCTTAAAACCATTTATACACGTTTATATACTGCCAACTTTAACACTTTCGATACTACATCATTCTTTGCAATAATCCAAATACATCCAAATTCACATCTAGATGCATTCATGCGTTGTCGATTTCACCATATATTCTTCCATTTTTACAGAACATTCTGCCCAGATACACAAAATTATTTACTTGTTCTAACAGTTTTCTATTTGTTCTAAGTTGACAATCATGGCCTGATTCATCTTCAACAATAACTATCCCCTTAGTTTTGGATACATTTATACGAAGATCAATTCTGTATGTTGCCACATTCAAACGATTTAATGCATCATGCCAGTCATTTTCATTCTCAACCGTTAATGTGGCATTATCTGCAAATAACAGACCTCTCACATTCACTTTGTCCATTTGTACACCAGCCGCGTCCTCACTGGCATCCCTCATACACAATTATCTATGAATACATTAAACAATCATGGAGACATCACGCAACCTTGTCTAACACCCTGTACAATATAAAACCATTCACTCAAAGCTCCATCACACTAACACACGATTTACTTCCACTATACACTGCCATTATTGCATTTACTAACCGTGCATTCACACCATACTCTCTCAGGACATTTCATAACATACATTCGCCCAATTATGCGCTTTTTCCAGATCAATGAATGCACAATAACATTTCTTCCCTACTGCTATATATTGTTGAAATGCAAATATCTGGTCCATGCAACCTCTACCAGACATGAAAACAACATTGCGCATCCCATATCTTGTTCGCAGTTTTTTCGTGCACCCTTTCAATTAAAACTCTTCCAAAAACTTTGCTTGGCGTAATCCACAAACTAGTTTCCATATGATCCTCACATTCCCTCTTACGCCCTTTGCCTTTGGACTATAGAACAATGATAGCATTCTTTCAGGCTGATATTTCTAGCACAAGCACTGCTGGAAGTACTTGTTTACAAAATAGTACAGATGGATACACTACCACCCGCTCTGTGGGACATGTATAGCTAATAATAAATATCGTCAAATCATAAATTGAATACAACAATATAACGAAGCGTAGAAGTAAAGAAAATAGCCTAACCACTTTGTACCATTCAATAAAGTATTTTAAAAATTCTTTCGTGTACGATTCACTCAACAAACCACGATAGTTAAATTGTATCTGTCGAACCTTGAAACTAACCTAATTTAAGTTTTCCTGTGATATTAAATCAAGTTTGACTTTTAATTGGTTCTGATTCTATACAGTCAGATTATTCTGGTAGAAATATTTCTCAGTAACAGAACAAATAAGGCAATATTTCCTCTTTATTTTAAATCATACTTACAGTAATAGTAGTTGATTATAAAACAAAGAAAATTCATTTATATCAAACAATGATGTCTACAACAAGGCATTTCGAGTGTGAACACAAAAACTAATTTTCATCTGTTGTGTGTACTGGCATCTAATTAGCTAGAATCTATGTTTGCATTCTCATATATACAAGTGTAGTCTATTATCAAATCCATGCGTAGCCCATAAAAAAAATTCAATTATCTTTGTGTGTTGTGCACGATTACTCAACCTAACATTGGGCAGAGACTTGAGTTGCAACATCTCCAAGAAATCCTACTAAATTTGTGACCGTAGATTTATTTTTTATAAAGCCATGTTGATCATCTGAAAGTTTATTTTTAAAGTGGTGGAAAGTATGCTCATGTATGCTTTTCTCGAATACATACCTTAGAGAAAGTGTTTGAGAGAGAAATTGGTCTATAATTACAAACATTTGTTTTTGCCCCTTTTTTATAAATAGGTATGACAACAGATTGTTTCCATGTAAGAGGAAAAGTTCCATTTGGAAACCTAACGTTAAAGATATAGTCTAACAAAGGGTTGAAGATGCTGGCACTGCCTTTAACAATAAAACCTGGAATTCTATCTGTCCCGGAACATCTAGAAGAGGTTTTTTTAATAGCATCATCAATATTCTATTGTGTAATGTGGCATGGATACAAGGGCGCGCTAGTTTCAATAACGGGGCAGGGTAGGACAGATAAGGCTGAATTATAAACGGAATGAAAGTAGGTCCCAAACACATTCGCAATTAATAAAGGCTCCACGATTAGCTTGTCATTAATTTCTTAAGTTTGACGGTGATACCTTATTCACACGATTATCTTTTAACAAATTTCCAAAAATGTTTGGAGCTGAGTCAATATTTGCGAGTGATTGAAAGCTATGAGTTACCAAAGGGTGGTGAAAATTAGCAAAACAAGGTCTAGGAGGTTAGCGTCATTATTATAGTTTTTGTTAAATTTCCTATTTATTTTGGAGCAGTTGAAAACACACAACAGTAATGGCCAGCGCACCTTAAAGAAAAATAAAGTAATTACTAAAAATTTCATTTGTTGTTTGAGGAGCAAGATATATGTTCCCAATTAACAGTTTTTGGTTGTCAAAAGTTGGAATTTCAATCCCGACACATTTCATGTCATTTTCTAGATCAGTTCATCTGACCACACCAGGAATAGAATTACTAATAGAAATATGAACGCCGCCACACTTTGAGAAATTAGCTTCATCATATAGGTATCCTATCAGAACTATAAACATTTTAGTTAGGGGGAAAGTAATTATCATTAACATACTCACTAGCGAGCCAAGTTTCAACCAAACAAATAATATAGAATTCATTCAAACAAACATTCGTAAATAATTCCCTCTGTTTAGCTCGAGGACCACGAAACTTTTGATAATATTATAGTAAAATATCACCATTATTTACTAGGAATTAGATTGGGTGGTATCCTCCAGACCTCTAACAACGTTCACTGATGAGGTTACAGATGTATCCTCTTGTGAGTCATGGTCATAAGTAGCAGTGGCTTTCGCAGGGGCAGACATACAGGGGGACTCCTCACTGATTGTCTGCTCTGACATCAACACCCCTAAGTAGGGTGCAATGAGACAGCCAGAAGGCCAAATAACACCATAGTAATAATAAAATAATAATAATAAAATTTAATGGTAAACGTTTGTCATTCGCTTGTACTGTAATCATTCGTATATGTGATATAAGTGTATTTCAATTAAATCAATTAAACCCCTTGTGAATGCACTTGGACTGTAACTGCAGCCTAGTGAAATACTGGCTAGTATGGGTTTGTTGATTTTTTTTCTATGATGGAGAACTTCCCCCCCTTTTGATAAAAAAGAAATCTAAGTGTAGGGTAAGTAAATGACAACATTGCTTCATATAAGTGGATCTTTTGATATTTTCTAGTGAGCTTTAAAAGTATTTTCTGAGGTATGAAATAATCTATGAAAATCATTTGGATCCGATTTAGATAAAACTAAATTTCATCTTCCTCACTGAGAGGTCTCAGCCTCGGTTGGATTTATAATATTAGAACATCCAGTTTTAGTTGATTCATTTTTACTAGACCGGGAAACAAAGATAGAAAGAATATAGATAATTATCAGATAAGTTTTGAGAATAACGTACTTAAAAAAGTAAGGTAAGCAAAATATCTCGTTCTGCCCATTGATTGCTCCCTATCTTGACGCCCACATATAAACCATGTAAAACAATAGGGGTCCAGTTTGGGTACTAGATATACTCTCTTACAAATTCACTCCAAACGTGTTAAAGCCCATCTACTGTATACCGAACTTATTGTTGTTTTGTCTTTTGTAAAGGTTTTTTTGTATACTTTTATGCTTATTGGTAAATTTACTATCATTGGGGTGAGTACATCTAAATTAATGTGGCTGGGTGAGGACAAATAATGTATACCCTGTAATCCATCTCACTTTCCTAAATATATGTAACAAGTTAGAAATTAACCACGCCTACATTAGGATGTTTATATGTATACGAGCCAATTTTGGCTCTTTTTATAAACAAATTCTGAATTTATAACTAAATTATATTAATCTTTACACTGATCTAATTTTGATCATTACTGCCGGGGTATTTGTAATGAATGTTGGCTACATTGTGACCGCATGGACGGCTGTTATAACATGATATTTTCTATTGATCTTTGAAATAGTCTTACAACGTGGTATTCACTAATTTCTAAATTAACTTATAATTTACGTTTGTATTGTGAATTATAATAACCTTTTTTGAAAAATTAATTATTTATGTAGTCTCAGAGGATTGTTTCGGTACGTGCAAAGTAATGATAAATTATATAGTATAGGTCTTATGACATTATTTTCTGTAAATTATTAGAGAAAACAATGTTTAATTCAATTAAAATACTTGGAAGAAGATGCTTTATCACAAATGTATTTCAATGCAAAGCACTCCCGGTGCTATTATCTGTCAATGTTCATATTCAAGCTGTCAAAACTGATGTTAGAGAATTGCCCCATTCATTAGTCCACAAGCAAGCTATCTCAAAATATCTAGTTCAATTTAACAGTAACCTCTACTATTCTCATCGAAATCCCATTGATTTGCCATCTTCGTTCACCTTCTCTATTTATGAACTGCCACCTTCAGTGTTAAATGAAGATTCGATAGATAAGAAAAATCCCATCAATTATGTGGAAGTTCCAAGCAATGAGACCAGTATTGAAAAACAGGCTGCTAGATTAATTGTAATTAGGCGGCGTAAAATGAAGAAACATCAACTGAGGAAGTTGCGTAAAAGAATGAAATATGAATGGGCGAAGGTTCGTCAGCGTAGAGAATTGAAAAAAGAAAAAATATTTCAAGCAAAACTAATCGCTCAAATTAAAGAAGCTGAGGCATTCGACGCAGCAGCATATGTAGCCAATATACTAGAAAAAGCACAGAATGTCACTCCTAAACAACTTTTGAAAGAAAAACAACAAACAGAGTTTATCATCAAACAGAAACTAGGCATAAAAGATTAGATGCATACGTAACAAGTTCCATTCAGACTAGTTTCACTTATTCATATGTTAATAGGTTGTCTAATAATCGTTGTTTTCGTGCTTTTCAGTTTTTATTAAAGACAACTCCAACCATTATTAGTCTGTATAGTATGGTATGTGACATACTCCAACCATTATTAATTTGTATCGTACAGCATGTGACATCCTGATCAAGGTTCAGCACATTGTAAACATTCACCAGGATTATTATTTTTTTGTAAATACTGAAAATACAAATCAGTAAAAATTTATTTCTGTCCAATATTGTAATGTATTTACTTAATAATTGTGTTAAAATAGACAGAACTGTGATTTTTTTGTGTGTGGTCATTTATTTCTATGAGCATAATTCATATTTTAATTTTAAATATAATTTTAATGAAATGGCATTTAAAAAAATGCTGCTAACTTTATAGTACTACCTTTATTTACAAACACTCTTGAAACTACCGATACTGTAATTTGCTTGTGACTTTTCTATTTGAATTAGATAGAGTTGGTAAATCTGACACAATTATTGTAACCTATAGAGAATTGAAATGTCATAAAAAGATCCATGCATGGGATTTTTCTCCTTAATGCCAGGATCATGGTAAACTAGGTAACCATTTAGTGTTTGACAATAAGTTAAGTGCATCATAATGGTTTCTTTAGGGGGAAAAAAAAGGTAGAACTTTTATGTTGTGTTGCGTTTCATGAATTTGATTATGATCTCAGCTTAACACTTTTGATGAAAATTGTTATTATTTGAGGTATGATTAACATACACTTTCTGAACAGATTGATTATATTAACACATGATTCCTCATTGTTAAAGGGGGAGTCTCAATTTCACAAATGATACTTTTTTCGGCTATGCTGGGAATCATATCCAGAACCCTTAGCTAAGTAGGCATGCATGCTGTCAACAGAGCTAAGGTCGGACTTGTGAAAATTGTTCATCACAGTGATTAACAACATTGAGGGTATTTCTTATTATCGTTTGCCCTAGATTATTATAATCTTAAGAACCTTTACTTGGCACAAATAAAAACTTTAAACAAAATTCTGGCAGAAAACATTTACAATTCCTTTAGAGAAAATATTTTTCTTACCAAAAAAAACTTAGTGGTGTTAAGTTATTAATTACATAAGACACACAAAAAAAGTCAGCCACTAAAATATTTTGATTCGCTGGTTAAATAATTAATTAAAATGTCTATCAGAATAGTACATGACAAATTTACATTGAAAGAACAATTCTCTAAAAGCAATTTTCAAAGGTTAAGCTTGGTCAAATTTTTTTTATTATAAAAACATAAAAGATTAGTTTTATTCAATCACCGTGATTAAATTGAATAGATATTTTAGTATATTAGAGTCTTTATAAGTTGGCAATGCTCTCTAAACTTTGTTTCAAAATCAAGTTGTATAGGCCTAATTAATAACTGAGTTTATTTAAGATGGTTATATAAAGTCATTTGTCATATCTTGACTAATTTTAATTCTTGAAAAGATTTACAATATGTGTTGGCTAAAGGGAATAAAGAAATATCTAATTTGCAAGATTTGAGCTTTCTATGAAAAAAACGCCAACATTTTCATGGTGTGGTTGCTAAAGACTTTTGTTTTGCGATACCCTCTGAAATAGGCGAGTTAAATATTTTTCAAACCATTAATTAAATGGTCTTAGTATATAGATAGCTGACTTTATTAGGTGTCTTATTTACTTAATGACGCTGCGAGTTAAGGTTGCTTTTTTTTGTTAAAGATATGTTAGCAAAAAGAACCATAAACATTCTTGGTTCCAGAATTTAAAACTTATGTCTTAGACCTGAAAAAAACATCACACTAACCAGGATGTAAACAAATTATAAATGATTACAGGTAACATAATACTAAGAAAGTCTTGTAAAATTTGTTTTGATTTTATAAAATTATATCTAATCAAAATGTCCTCCCTAGCTCTTTTAGGAACTGACCATGGGGATTTATATACACAATTGGCATTAGGTATAGCTCACAAGATTTAGCTTCCTTATAAGAACTCAATCATCAAACCTGAAGCTTTGGAAAATCATTTACTCTCCAGGCAGCTGATGGCATACTAAACGCTATTAAAGCTTAAAACTCATGTAGGCCCTCCCCAACAAAATATCATGAAAATGTGGAAAAATCATTTACTGAGCTGAAATTTTCATAACTTAACATTCATGATAACTGTATAGAGACTATAAAGCTTTAAGCTTCAAGATTTTTATAATTCTCTTTAAACCCTTAGCTTAGCATTGAAAAAGTAGGCCAAACATTCAAAATGTTAGATCGGTCATGAGCTGACATTTGAAGAGAATAAATAGATCGTTTTTACCATAATTTAGAGATTTACAGTGCAAAAGCTAGTTGTATAATGCAGCTCTTTATTTCTTGCACATATATCCGAATTTGACTGATTGAAACAAACTTGTATTGCATAACTGTGCTTTTGTCGATTCTAAAAAAGAATTCTTTTCTTTTTAAAAGTAAAGTAAACCTAGTGCTGGTACCACAAAAGTAAAAAAAAAGTTTTTAAACAAAGAATTAAATTCTTATCAAGTAATCTTTGAAAATATTTAGCAATATTATTCTAGTATTCGAATACTTTCCTTGTTAAACAAATAGTGGAAAAATATACATAATTTTTTGTTTCGCATTACAAACTACAACTACAAATTATAGGCTTATTCATTCTTTAGACTGCACCATTACTAATTAATTATTTATTTGAAAATTTCCATTCAAAAAATATATTGTTTGGGTTAACATTTGGTTGCGATTGTAAATTAGATGTTAACTTAGGGGCAAAGGAAAGAAGCAGGCACATTTAGCGTGGAAGAATTGGTGGCACATGACTGTGTTTAATTCAATACAGCTGTTTGGCATACTTTGATGGCCGTATGGTCTGAGGCGCTACTCTCTCATTATATTAGACTGCTGATGGCGGGGAGATCGAGGTTTGAATCTCGGTCAGCTGTGTACACAGGGTGGTTTTTCCTAAATGGTTTTCCATTCTCCCTCCATGCAAATGTTGGTATACTTGATATAAATATAATTTTCCTCATCTCTAAAACCATTTGGGTAATTAGTACATAAGTGTAGGCCTCTATATGATAATTTTATACATATAAACACCATTTATGTCTTTGGAGAGTTACAATTAAATGGCATAATCAGGAACTGTGCTAAGAAAGCTACACATCTTAAGTAGGTCAAACATGTCTGGAAAGTTTGAAATACAAACTTAAATATGTGTATAACTTTTTAATAAACAAATTGATTTTTGGGGCTTCCAATTAATTAGCAGTTACTTTAATTGTTCCTAATGAAGCATGTTTTAATATGCTTTGAGATATGAAATATTTGTCTTGTACATTCTACAGGACAATGGGACCTGTAACCAATACCAAGAAGAATAAAGATGAAAGTGAAATATTGAAACAGTTGAGGATTAAAAGAAAAAAACTAAAACAGGAAAAGTTGTTGGAACGGTTGAAAAAGACCAAAATAGACTCTGAAAATAATGAGAGTGCTCCAGATAAAACTAATAAGACTGAAGAAGAAATTACTCCAGCTTCTAAAAAGTTACACACTTTGAGCATCGCTGTTCCTGGGTCCATACTTGATAATGCTCAATCTCAAGAGCTAAGGACATATCTTGCTGGACAGATTGCCAGAGCCGCCTGTGTATTTGAAATTGATGAGGTAAATGCTAAACACATTTTCATGCATAATTGCATTATTTAAAAGTTTATAGCTTGCGTCTAACTGGCAGGGCTTTGGAGTCAGAAGCAATTTTGGGTGGGGTTACCGACTCTGACTTTAAAATAAAAACCCATTAGATTAAAACGGTTTTTATACTCTTTTTTTTTATATATATACTTAGGACCAAAATTTGTAATTTGGATAGACAAATTTATTTAAATATAAATTCACAATTCCGAAGAAGCTTCTCTTAGAGTAATTTGTATTGAAGCATTTTACTGCAGTCAATTTGTTATTACTGATTAGTGATTAATATACATTAGCCATTTTTGAAGGCGTCCGAGTCAGACAGTAGTAAAAATAGAAGAGTCTTGGTCGAAGGCTTGGCATACAGACTCCACAACACTGATAACTAGTTCCAAGTTTGAAGTAAAAATTGTATATATCATATTTATATAAAAAAAATTATGAATAGCCTAAATTTAACCCTTTCCTTGACGCGGTCGTTGACTGTCTTTGTTTGCCCAAATGTTCCCTGGCACGGGTGTGAATCAGCTTTTCATTGCATTAAGTTATTGAACCAATGAACTGCTGTAATTTTAGCCAGTCTGAATACTTCGTATTGAAGCTGATAGATGGAGCTATTAGATCAACGCTCTACTATGACCATGACTAAGGAAATACATAATAAAATAAATGAGTAGCCGAAATATTTGTCGAATAAGACTGTACAAGTAGAAAATTGGTTGCTGAGCCTATGCAGAAAGCTGTGCTACATGCGGGCCAGGAAATGGCTTAAAATATTATACCTCTAGTTGTTCCTAATCACCTTATCTTACTTACTCTATGCCATTAGGTACTTGAAAGTTGATTGTTGCACTTACAAAAATAGGCAACCTATTCCTATCTTGATTTAGGAGCAATCTACCTCATCACAACCTATCTATGTCAGGTCCATTCTAATGTTATCCTCCCATCTGCATCTAGGTCTTCCCAAGCGTCTCTTTCCATTGGGTTTGGCATTTAGTACCCTGAACAAAGTTTTAGAATCTTCCATTTGCGCTGCATGTCCTGCCCACAGTGATTTTTCGAGAGTTGATTATCCTAAATATGTATGTGATGAGTACAGGGTATGTAACTCATCATTATGCAACCTCCTCCATTCCCCAGTAGCTTCATCCCTTTTTGGACCAAATATTATCATCTTAGGAAACCAACTTATCCCACACATAAATTTAAAAAAATTAAAACTAGATTAATGCAATACAAGTGTATTGTATATTGTAAAGTGTTATTATTGAATTTCAAAAATTTAGCTTAGTTTACTAATTCATTGTCACATGTTTGACATATAAATATTTAAAAACTCTAGTTTGATTTTCAGCATCATTTCGCTGGTCATTTCACAGTAGACTCGTGACTAACCATAGTAATAAGGTCCAAGCCTACCTTGGATAAGTAAACCTTGGATTATATGGAGCGTGTAGTCCAACTACCCCTGAAATGATGAGTACACCACTGTAGTACAGACTATTAGCCGAACGTCCTCCATGCATTCTCGTGTTTGCTAGGCATTTTGAGCGGCATAATGCCAGTCGCAGTGTTCTGGCTATTTGTAATTGGTTCTCACATCACTTCTCATGCATTTTAACTACAGTATTGTAAAGAGTAGTTTATACTAGTTATAGTAATACAGTATATTTATATACAAGTTGAAGTAAAAAACTAATGTGTAAAATATTTAACTATTATATTAATTTATGATATAATTAAATCTTCGTTTTTATCCCCTTCTTCTTATTTTATATATATTTCTTCTGTGACGACAACATGTTTAGGTCTGAGGAAAACCAATGTTATTTAATTATTGTATAAAAATATTATATAAAATTATAAATTTAAGAATCAAACAATAGAAATGGAAATAGTTAAGAGAAACTATAATGTGATATACGAAATATTAAATAGATAATCATTTAAATTAACAAGCTTATAAATACCTTATCTGTATTAAATATGGTTGATTTTACTTCATACTATTGGAAAGTTGTGAAAATTTTATTCAGCGAGATGATCAATATGTATAAAGTTACCAATATGAAGAAATACGATTAAACAATCGATAAAATGGAGCTTAGCAATGAGTATGAAACCAAATTGACAAAGTCTTAGCAGATGACAGCACTGCAAGCATAGCTTAGCATTCTGTGTGTATCGGCCTTAAGGTTGTATTTGACACATGCCAATTTGAAAGATGTGTTCATCCAGCTTACCAAAAATAAAAATTATCATTTTCCTGGCAAGAAATACATTAAAGAAACACATGAATTGATTATTTTTAATTATGAATGTTAGGTGTCACAATACTAATAATATTATGTAGATACACTCTGATGTATGTCATGTAAAACTTATGCAAAATGAAAATTATTTTTTGCCTTACATTTTTTTCTCTCGTTGCATCCACTAATAAAATTAGTGGTTATCAGAAATTTAACCTTTCTAGGTAGGTAAAGGAATAGGGCAAGGAAAATTAATTTTAAGAAAATGGAAAACAATTCATCACCTTTTCAGAATATGAGACTCAATCAAACCTTAGAGTGAGGAATACTAACCCTGATGGTCCTCTGTTGCAACTCTTTTTCTACCTAGGTGATTGTGTATGATGATCTTGGTGACACAGGCAGTGAAGAGAAGGTACAGGTTGATGAAGAAGTGTATGGTATCAAGACTGCAAGGCGCTGTTGTGCCCAACTTGCAAGAATACTGCAATATCAGGAATGTCCTCAATACTTGCGCAAGTATTTTTTCCCTTTTCATCATGATTTGAATTACGTTGGTCTCTTGAACCCTCTGGATGCTCCTCATCATTTGCGGCAGACCGATGAATTTGCGTTTAGGTATGTTTCTGTTTGATTAGTCTTGCCATAACAATTCTGTAAAATGTCTTAGTTTACTTGGCGTCCATATTTTTATTGTTTGTTGCCCACATATAAATGCATATGAACCATGGTATCAGTCTATTTGGTTTTTTTCAATGATAGGGAGGTTTCGTTCAAATCATGGCCACGTAGTATTTTTTTAGTTCCCACACTTCTCCATTCAACTGTGGGTTCATTTACTATAAATTTTAATGTTTTCACACCTAACCCATTAATGTAAATATGCCAATATTGTAAATAGGTAGTAAAACGTACTGCACGTAGATAAAACGATAGGTTGTTCAAGATAACTTTGCACTTTTCAACAAATTGAAAAATTACTATCAAGAGTTACATATTCTTCTACCTGACAAATATGTTATGTAAATTTTATGAGCAATGTAAAGTGACTTCATTTTCTAAAGAGAGAGAGCAGATATTTGCAAGGTGAACGAATACTAAACTCATTGGTTTTTTATATAAACTTAGCTTGGAACAACCTGAATGACCAAATACAAATGATTAGGATTAGGATCCAATATTTTAGAATTATAATTTCTTACAAGCTTTTTACAATTTGCTATCTTCCTCTAAGGTAATTTTAAACTATAATCTGTACTAGATGTATTTATACTAAAACAGTTAGGGCATTAAATTTAAAATTTGGGAGTAAGTAGTTCACTGCTAAATTTGTATGTTTTTATATTAAGCCAAGAAACCAGTTATTGACTTTCTTTTCTAGGGAAGGAATTGTAACGAATCTACCTTCCAAACCAGGGCAAAGTTCTGTTAATGTCGGACTTTACAAGGATATTACTGTGGATAAGGCTCTTACTCCAGGCATCCGAGTGACAGTCAAAATGCAACCGAACAACAAAGGTACCAAGAAGATTCGTGGAACCGTCGTGGCGCCCACAGCACCACGCACCGAGACTGGAATTTACTGGGGGTATAATGTCCGCTTAGCATTGACACTAGGTAATGTGTTCTGCCAGAGCCCATATCCAGGGGGATATGACCTTACAATAGGAACATCAGACAAAGGCCGAAATGTTGATGAATTGCCTGCACAAAGTCTGTCGGATTGTAGCCATGCCTTAGTCGTGTTTGGAGGGTTGTCAGGTTTAGAAGCAGCATTGGAAAATGATGAAAAGTTAATGGTGGATGATCCCTCTTTTCTGTTTGATCACTATCTCAACACTTGTCCTAACCAGGGCTCAAGGACCATTCGAACAGAGGAAGCTATTCTCATTAGCATGGCTGCTTTGCGATCCAAACTAGGTACAGTCTCTGAGCAAGGTAACTTTACAAAGATTAAACATGGAAATGAAAAATCGACATAAACAAAAAAAAAATTTATTTGATATAAAAATAGAACATTCTTAATATTATAAAAATAGTTATATTCATCTTTGTATTACTTTCCAAAAATACTTAAAATAACCAAGTTACCTTACCATTTATTCAATTATATTTTTTATGAAATTAAACTTACAAAGGAAAATAAATTCAAGGACAAAATAGTATTTGTTCAACCAAACAGCTGAACTTTTCTTAGTTAACATTTGCCCAGCCCCAATTATAAATTGTGAAACACATTTATAGGAACAAGTTTAACTATTGATAAATCAGTTTTGTTCTTTAGGAACTCAAGTTTTATCAGTTCTTCACCTAAGAATAAAATTTAGTTCTTAATTTTATATAAATATATATTTAAAGACTTAATAAATATATTCAGTGAAATGGATATTGTTGGCATAAAATAAATTTATTTTCAACTAAAGAAATCTTTCCACCTTTTATGAAAACAAAATGGCTTTACTTTTGGTGTTTGTATAATGCAGTGGAATTTATGAACCCAACCTAGCCATAGTTTTAACAATTAATATTAATAATAGTTAAAGAATACTTTATTGTATGTTTTCACAAAGTTAAATATTAACAAAGATCAGGATAAATGGTACTTTTTGACAATGTTATTTTTTGTGCCTTTAGACATGTTTTGAAACTAGCAGAGTTTATAATATAAGATCTGAAGAATTGTCACTAATCTCAGCATTATATGGTCACAGTGAGAAATTAGTGTTTAGTTTCTGATTAAGTATAGAATGATAAATTAATATGACTTAATTTTCCTTGCCTTAATGTATGTAATCCTATATTTTGTCTTTTTGAAAAAGTAACATAAAAAATATAGCCTTCATGATTAAATGATATTTCTGTCACTATCTTTCCAACTGATTTTTTTGAATAGAATTCTCCACTACATCTCTCATTGTTGCAATAACTTTTCCTGGATCTTCTGCACCAATCACAGCAGTACCAGAGACTATCATATTTGCACCAGCCTGAAATGGGAAGATAAACTAGAATCACTATTTCAATCATAAGAACTTCTACAAGGACCCACTTCAGTGGTCACACGGTCTAAGGTGCTGATCTCCCAAGGAACTAGACTGCTAATGACGGAGAGATCGTGGTTCGATCCCGGTCAGGTGTGTTGAGGTTGGTTTCCCCTAAATGGTTCCCCACTCTTTATCTCCATATAAATGTGAGTACGTTTCCTGTAAATTCAACCTTAATCATCCTTAAACAATTAGCAAAATTATCACATGAACATATAACCCAAATGGGTAGTAAGACATGGTGCTAAAAAACTCAACTTTATATGAAAAGATATATAGTAGCTAACATTTTGACATGGCTTATAGCTCAAAGTTCAATCCTCACTGGCTGCACCAAAACAAGCAAAATATGAATTCCCTTAAAATTATCATATACCCTAAGTTGGCATTATATTTTGGTCAAGAATTTTAAATGCCAACTTCTACAATTTGTCTAAGCCAAAGTTTTTTTTAGCATTACGTCTTACTTGCCATTTAGGTTGTACACCTGAACACTTATGTAATAATTACACTAATGTGTTAGGGATTAGGAAGGCTTAAATTAGAGGCAGTATGCCCACCTTTTGCACGGAGGGAGAGTGGAAAGACATTTCAGAAAAACAACCCTCAGTTCACTCAACCAGGATCAAACCCCGTCTTTGGCAGTCTAGTCTATTAGAGGAGTAATGCTTAAGACCATGTGGCCACCAGAGCAGGTAGTAGCAAGTTAGAATGTCAGGTATCGGCATGTACACATCATGTTACTATGAATTCCCTCACAGGTATAATTAGATGTGACTTACATATTGTTGAGTAGTTTAGTTGCTAGTGTTAATAATGTTTTTCAATGATACTGAAAAAAAAAGTCTGACACCTTAGCTTAGTCAGTAGTGTCTAAGGGTTCCAGCATGGCTGCTTAATTTTCTAAATTATGTCTAATTTTATGAGAAAATTCACGAGTTGAGTTAAAAGTTGGTTGTAATGGTGTTACTTTCTACCCTCTAGTCAAACAAAGGAAAAATGGCGCCAAACGGCTGTATTAAATTAAAAATTGATATAAGGATAGAAGGACAAGGCCTATACACTTGCAAGAAAATTGTAGACCTTAAAGTTCACAACAAAACGCATTTTATGTAATTTTCAGGATACATCAGTCCTCTTTTTCAGCAGAAGAGTGTAAAAAACACACTGGACTGTCTGGGTCCTGGTTGTTAAGCTCACCCTATAGTTATAATTGGTTCTGAACAACCAATAAACAGTATTAGAGCTCTAAAACCAATTTGACTTGGGGGAGGTGGGGGTATGAAATCCTAGGGATTTGAGTCTCAAATCTTGACTATCCTTGAGGATTCGAGAGCCCATTCCTAACTAAAATAAATAAATATCACTAATGAAAGTTTATACCTTTATTAAAAATAGATTTGTTTGGTTTCCAAGTTGTTTATTAATCAAAATAAATTTCTCGTTTACTATACTGGTATCTAATAAAATAATATAATATACTACACCAGTTTTCCTCCATCATTAAGAATTTGAATCAAACTCTTACTTTTTATACTAACAAAAATATTAAAATGCTATCATTTAATGGCTAACAGAGAGAAGTCCCTAAATAAATAACGAGCAGCTATTTATTATGATTTCAATGCTTCTATGACAAATTCACAGTATAGTACATTGTAGAAGATAAACTGCCAGCATGCATGGTTTTCAATTTTGATTCAAGCCTATTTCACAAACCTCTGCACATAAGCCAATGGTCGAAGGCCCGACCCCTCCGTCTACTTCTATGTCCAGCTCTGGGTAGTTATTTCTTAACCACTTGACTTTGCCCATCATGTCAGTCATGAACTTCTGGCCTCCAAAACCTGGTTCAACTGTCATAATGAGGATCATGTCGGCAAGATCGACATACTTCTCCACAACGCTCACAGCTGTGCCAGGCTTCAAACCGATTCCTACCTACAAGGTTTGGCCAAAGAAAGAACTGTTTCATGTATGTTCTGTGACATTCCTGTAGTGGCTGGTTTTATAGTAAGACCTGTTGGAATTAGGTTTTATTTCATATGTACTGCCTACAAGGTTGAAATTTTGTATGAGAAAACACACTTTCACTTATATTCTGTGTTGAATAAAAAAAAATCATGAACTAAAGAATGTTTAAATCCTTGGAAAAATTTAGACAAAATAAAAACCAGTAATTTTACACATAAGATTAAGTTTATCAATAAGTCTTAATATTTATTATCGATAAATTGAAAAGGGACACAGGGACCTTGTCCATGCATCCAGGTGTCATTTATTCGATTTAAAGAATATCACAATTGGATGCAGTTATAACCAAGCTTAACAACTATAGTAGATTGTCTATTTAATCCAATAAGTTTTTAAGTCGATATATGCAGCAGAAATACAGGCATTAAATGCAAAGGCAAGTTTATATGGATCGAGAAAATGGTCAAGGTTTCTCGAGCTTGCTACCACGATTACCAGTCAGCTATGTGTAAATGGTGCAAGTGCGTGACCACAACCAAGGTCAAAGACTTCACTTCCGGGTTTTTATAATCTAGCAGTGTCAAGATTTTCAGCCAGTTGAGAGTCGTGAATTGAAGAGGTTGCCTGCTCAAATTGTGTTAATATGGCATGTTGGAACGATGAGACTGTTGTGAAATTTGTTCATTTGTATGAGGCAGAGATATATTTGTGGCAAACTAAAACTAATTTATACACAAACTATGATGAATGAAACCAAGCCGTAGATAATCTTGTGACAGCAATGAAAATATAAGGTTTTGTAGAATAAACAAGAGTTCTATGCAAAGCAAATCTGTCACCTCAGTGACTCCTTTTACCAGAGCCTCCATCTCTAAACTGAAAACCAGCAGAAAATTCACGACTCCTGTGCTACACTTTTTAACCCATGTCTTGGTTTGAGTTTACTCGGCCAGTTTAGAGAGTGTGAAACCTCAACCATTTTCTCGGCCCTTATAAACAGCGGCACCTTAGGGGAGACAAAGAAAGGAGAGGCCATGATAATTAAATTTGTAAGGGGCATGTTAGCTGTCACAAGGAGAAACAATATTAGGAATGAAGTCTGTGTAAGAATGGGGGTGGGTGATATAGTACTTAAAGGAAGCAAGGCTGAGATGGTTAAATGGAAAGGTAAGGAGGATGTAAAACATGGTGGCTGAAGCTAGGGAAAACCTGGAAAAGTCAGGGAATTTTTGGATGACAAGGAAAACAGGGAAATGTCAGGGAATTTAACTAAAAATAAGGAAAAATCAGGGAATTTAAAAAAAATGTCTAAATTATCCCTTTAATTTCGCAACTAAACACTAAAACAAAAGTTAATAATACCTAAATAAAATGACATTTTAATTTTTTAATTAACTAATAAAACCGTTTATGTTTAGTAGATACAAACTTTTTTTTAATATGTGATCAATAATAAATAAAACAAAAGTCATCATCCACCATTAAAACTGGAAAAAAGTAGTCAGGGAAAATTGAAAAATGTTGCCTGAAAGAGTCAGAGAATTTTGTAATATATGTTTTGTACCCACCCTGTAAAAGTAGAATCAAAGAGAATGATGGAGATTAAGTATGCGAGGAAAAAACCACTAGAGGGCCAAGAAGATATGGGAGGAGCAGATAGCAGAAAATGTGCAAGTGAAATATTAGAAGCAAAGAAAGAGGAAGATGGAGGCATTTTACTAAACTTACCCGGCCACATGCAAAAGTCAACACAATGGTGAAATTCTAGTAAATTTTGTTTACTATAAGTACAGTTTTGATATTTACTTCTTTTAATAGCTCCAGGTGTTTTTTATAAACATTTTACAATCAAAATACATAACCCATGGAATACGTCCAACATTTTTGGATTTAAAAGTTTAAAGGTGACCAAATTGTAAATAAGTGGAATCATTTATTTAGTCATGACCCTACGGTTACCAATGTTCAGAAAAAAAAGAAGCCACTTATGAAAATATTAAACAGATGGATACCAGGGCTGTTTAGTCGACCGTACATTAAGCCTTTTACTCACACTGCTCTATTTTTCTATTGTCCTACTTGACTCCTTCAAAAATGGCTAATATAATATTAAATAGTAATAACAAAGTGACTGCAGTAAAATGCTTTATTTAATACAGATTACTTCATGGGAATTTCTTTGACGTGAATTTATATTTAAATAAATTTGTCAATCCAAATTACAAATTTTTGTCCTCTATATTAAAAAAAATGAAAAAAATTGTCATAATACTATAAGTTTTTATTTTGAAATCGGAGTTGATGCATCTTTTCTGACTCCGATTTCAGCCAAAATTAAATCCGACTCCACAGCCCTGATGGAGCCAATGTGAGTCTCAATCAAATTCAAATAGTTTATAAATCGGTTTTATTTTTAAATATGATTCATAATCATCCTTTATACTGTTCGGGGGAAAAAAAAAGATACACTACCTTCATTCCACTTTCTCTTATTTTTCTGCATATTAATGGAACATCATCTGTTGCTTCTATGTGGAAAGTGTACTGGTCAACTCCAGCATCTGCCGAAGGTTCAATCCACTGGAATATATTTGAGAGTATTAAAAATAGTATTCCATTTATTTTAAATGTGCAGTACAAATTTAAAATATTGGTTTGATTTAATTTTTCATTTAAAATATATTGGAGAATTATGAAATGTCAAAACTTTCATAGATAAATGCTAAGGAATTTCTTTTTAGCACTGCACCATATGATTTGTTCAGGTTGTATGTATACTATGTACTAATTACACTAATGAGTTAGGGATGAGGAAGGAAGGTTGAATTTAGAGGAAGTGTACCTACATTTGAGATAAGTGAGAATGGAAAACCATTGAATAAAAACCTCCCTTAGTACACCTTAGTGGGATTTAAACCCAATCTTCCTGTCATTGGCTGTCTAGTCTAACAGGAGAGTGATGCTTAGACCATTGAAGCAGGTAATTAATTTTAAAATATTTAGCTAATCAATATTTTGATTTTTCATTGAAATTTAAGTTTTTAAATCATACAGTGAGGAAAGGGTCTACATATTAGGGAAAATGAAATAGTTTTTATACTGTTTCTTTATCAAGAAGTTGTTTCAGTATATATGAGCAAGAGTGACAAGCGATAAGGTGAAGGTGAGGACAGAAGGCAAAGTAAACACAGTCTGTTACACATAGAGGGAAAACCAACAGTCTGTTGTTACACAATAAAATGAGTAGTAAAGTGTTCAGCAAACACTTTATTAACCCAATATTAAATCAACTAAACATTGAGTGGCAGATATTGTACTAGAGTAAAGGTCTGATAATTCATTATCAAATGGTTTGGCACACCCGATAGTTCAGCATAAGTATTGAAGGAAATATTGAATTTAAGGAACTTGAACAATATGTTTAAAGATAATTAAAAGTAGAGTGAAGAAACAAAGGATGATCGCTGGGCCTTTGATAAATGTAAAGGTGATAGTGTGCCAGGGACATTATCAGTTCACTAAGCATTACCTAATGTTCTTGCATACCGCCCTAAAACACCTAGGCCCTATATTTTTTCATAATAATTAGATAAAAAATAATAAGCCTACTTTGTGTGTTTATAACATTATTTTAAACTAAACAAGATGAACCTAACCTTAAAAAACAAGATTAACCTTACCTTCAAAATCTAAGCCTGGGATAAAATTTTGGATGGATTTAATACATTTAGAGCATAGTTATTTCCATGCAAAATTGTTGTTGTTCTGATAGACATTTTAATTCATTAATCATTAACTATTAGCATCTAGCCTGAACGGGTAGTAAGGCGGAGAAAAATTAACTATCCAATCAAAATATTCAAATGAATGACACTTTTTGTGTCATATAGAATAAATAACACTGAAAGGTAAGATTTTTTTGTAATAAATATTTTCTCAAAAAGAACCATAAACGTTCTCTAACCGTTGTATTATCAGGAGTGGCTGGTGTGTATGAACACAAAGGCATGTGCCCATCCACAATGTAAACAATCTTGCTTTAGGCCTACATAACTCTACTCACAAGCATGTTCAACAATATTACTTTCTAATCTACTAACCCAATAATTTTAATATTGATATATCAAGGGTTCTGAAATGTTTAATATGACAAACAATGCTGTTTGGTAGTGTTTTTGTTGTCATAAACCCTTTTGCCAAAATAATGTGTTCTTGTAATCTAAAATAATACGGTATTGCTTAGCACTGCATCTGACCACCTCTTTGGGTTATATGCTTAAATACTAATTACTCTAATAGATCATAGGTGACCTGGTGGTTTAGGGGTAAGGTGTCGAACTTCTGTGCTTGGGTCTGGGGTTCAATCCTCAGTCCTGGCAAAGATTTATCTGATTATCAAACCCTTCCTTCACCTCTGACAAGACATCTTGTGAATGTGGGGAATGCCAGGCCATCCACTGTAGTTCGGATTCCACGTTAAACTGTAGGTCCTCCATTTCATCTCACAATCATCCTACCATTACACAGTAGCGTAAGTGCGTGTAACCCAAACGGCTAGTAATGATACCCTAATAGGTAGGAATTGGGAGGGTTGAATATAGAATAATAATAATATTTAGCACCGCGTCTTACTACCCATTCGGGTAATATGCTTTTAAGTACTAATTACTCTAATGGATTAGGAATTGGGAAGGTGTAATTAGAGGAAGTGAACCCGCATTTGGGTGGAGGGAGTATGGAAAACCATTTAGGACCCCCCTTCTCCAGTTCACCCGACCGAGATTCAAACCTCGATCTCCCCGTCCTCAGCAGTTGACTCAACACAAGTGTGTTAGCCAACTACGCCACTGAGGCAGGTTTGAATATAGAAGTGAACCAACTTTTTGCGTGGAGGGAGAGCGAAAAACCATAGTTCACCCGACCGAGATTCGAATCTTAATTACTCCGTCCTCGGCAGTCTAGCTCAACACGAAACTGGCGCGTCAGCTAACTATGTTAACCGGGGCGGGGTAGTACTAAAATAAACACAATGCTCACCTGCTCTGGTTTTGAAACCATCATATGGGTTTCCAAAAAATGCTTCTGGAATTTTAGGTCGTAAACATTTTATAATAGGATGACCCACAATGCTCACCTGCTCTGGTTTTGAAACCATCATATGGGTTTCCAAAAATGCTTCTGGAATTTTAGGTCGTAAACATTTTATAATAGGATGACCGAAAGTCAAATTTGGCACAAAGTTACCGTCCATAACGTCCAAATGCAAATAATCTGCGCCACTATTTAGTAATCTTTGAGATTCAGAGTATAATTGAGAAAGATCTGCATTTAGGACAGAAGGCCCTATTTTACAATGCAATGCCTTTTTTGACATTCTATTTTATACAAATTAGGTTAGGAATCAAATTTTTTCTGAGAATGTTTTTCCTATAAAATATATTTGTGCTTGTTATTTGTATGCATGCAAAATAAAACACTCATTAAAAA
>CABFOV010000757.1:0-21986 GCA_902141375.1 Timema poppense
CCTGCAATGTATTTGTTCCTAAAACGCGATGTAATGGACATGCGATGTAATGGACTTGCGATGTAATGGTATACACCCGAATCGTATGCACATCAATTTATTTCTTGACATGACATTTTTTATTTTCTTAGCACTGTGTCTTACTACCCGTTCGGGTTATACGCATATGTACTCATTACACAAATGTATTATGGATAAGGAAGGTTTAATTGAGAGGAAGTGCACCAACATTTGCGTGGAGGGAGAGTGGAAAACTATTTAAGGAAAATCACTCTCAGTGCACCCGACTGGAATCGAACCCCGATCTCCCACTGTTCGCCAGTTTAGTCTAACTCTAGAGTAGTGGTGTTAGACTACGTGGCCACCAAAAAAGGGTTTGACCATATTGAAGCAGACAGTAGAGGGCAAATAGATATCATATATCCAGTACTAGCAATATCTTTGTAAGTTTTCCTTTGATTTAATAACATATTTCTCATGGGGATGAAACTCCTTTAGAATAATTGAACCAACAAACCAATAATATGCTCAGATTTATCCCCGTGGCCAATAAAGTGGGGAGATCACCCTTAGGTCAAAGGAGCCCTAATTTGAACTCAGGATCCGGTTCTAAACAGTCTTAGATTTCATTTTCTTAAGTCAACAACTTGGAGGTTGGTTTGATTTTATTTCTATCCATCCAGAGCTGGGAATGCACTCAGAGCTTTGGCTGGTTAGTGCTGCCTGCAGCATCTGGTAAAAATCCCAGGGGAGTCCAGTAAGTGTGGTGGTTCCTCATAGGTTTCCACACGGAATTTATATGAGCGAGAGTGAAAGCACCTTCCAATTTTGCAGGGAAAGGTATTTTCACGTTCCTTCCAAGGTTATTTTGCATACCTCAATCAACATAGGAGCGACGGTTTACTTCCCCTCCGAAGGAAGTTGTGCTACTGTTTGTATCGCTCAAGGAGAATCCGTTGACCCTGGTTGGGTTTTAACCCATGGACAAAGGGGCCTCAGTTGAGCATTTTACTTAAATACCACAGAGTTTAACCCTAATTTTCATAGAAATGAGTTTTTAGAAAGTTCAAATATATTTATACGACAAACATTTATAATCTTATAATATTTTATTATTGTTATTTTATAGCTATTGATAGTACCTGTTAAAGGTTTCAGCTTTAAATCAAATGAGATGGCGTATGATTACGTAAAAGTAGATCTAGTAACTTTTCTAGATGTGCGATAGGGTTAATAATATACCAATTGGACTGCATAATGTTATATCTGTGTAGTGATTCATTCTTATATCTAGAGAGTTATATGGTCGGCGCTAAGTTAGGGTTTGCTGTACAAGTTTAAAAGTTAGCTGTAAGTATGATGTTAAAAATCAGCAAATCTTAATAAATTTAGCGTTTTTTTTAAACCTTTCTTGTATTTTTGCTTTCATTGCCTTATTTAACATAGGTATCATTAGTGACCAAGTTTAAGGGTGTGTACACAAGGATGGCATTTAAGGTGGTACGGAACTTTGAATGGAATGCGGGTGAATGCTAGTTTTTTTTCTGCAGATATTTAGAAAAAATAATTTTAAACTGAAATAAATAAAATATTGCTCTATTAGATACTATTTGTTTAGTTTTATAAATTGTTTAATATTGTCAATTATAAATATTTGTTAAACCCTGTCTGCTGAATTAGACTGCCCAGGTTGGATTCCCAGCTGGTACCATGGGATTTTTATCGAAAGGGGATAATTCACATATTCATCAAGGTTTGAGTAATTACACTTAAGTTAGGTTTAAGAGTTCTACTGGTTCCACACCCTCATACTCACTATCTCCCTCATACTCAATATCACCTTCATCTCATCGGGACATGAAAAGAGTCTCCACGGAAAGGATGTACGATTAGTACATTCGGGCGTCCCCTGGGCAACGGTACATTAGTACTGAATAATCTTTCCGCAAACTCGGCTACAGATTTATGAAGACCAGGCACAGCATTACTCTTATTACAAGTTAGGGTTCGGCCAGACTGACAAGCGTTCGAGCGAGCGCGCGCGTGATTAGCAGATAGCTCTCGATAGTTGCTGACGAGGACGCTCTAAATATTTGCCCAGTGAACTGAGGGTGGTTTTTGACAAATGATTTATTGTTATGTTTTTCTCATCCTCTCTTTACGCTAATGGCGATTATTATTTGTAAAGGCCTACTTTGATAATATTGAAGTATTATAACATATCAGTTTTACATATATATATATACATATATATAGGTGTGGTTTATTATCTTACCAATTCAATTAAGCCGTTAGTAGCAAGTGTGCTAAACCTATCGATAGTAATAAAAATGTAAAAATGAAAAGTTTTCCTACCACTCAATGAACCAACATATAATAATATCGCCTATCTCCTGTAAACTAGACTGTACCGGCTCGAGCGCGCGCTCTTTAAAAATAGAACCAGCTCTATCTTTAAAGAGCGCGCGCTCCAGTCTGGCCACCTCTCATTACAACCAATGTGTTCTATTTTATATTTTAGTCGCTTGCCCAGTCTGGCCACCTCTCATTACAACCAATGTGTTCTATTTTAAATTTTAGTCGCTCGCCCAGTCTGGCCATCCCCTTACGGTGGGCAAGGCGTGCAAATCGAATGAAAGAAACTACAACCGCGTTCAAGGTATTGATTGACTGGCAAACCTAATGGGAAGAGACCACGGGGAAGATCTATACGCATATGGGAAGATGACATTAGAATGAACCTTAAAAATATATGGCCTGGATATATAATAATAAGCTCAAAATAAGATGTAATGAGGTAGACTGGGTAGAAATAGCTCAAGATAAGGAGAGGGGTTAATGAGGTGGACTGGATAAAACTATATCAAGATAGGAATAAGGTGTCATGAGGTGAATTGAATAGAACTAGTGTAAAAAATAATAGGGAGTTTACTTTAATAAGTGCGATAATGAACTGCCGAGTTCCTAATGCAATATAATTAGCATTAAAAATATTATATTCCTAATGTTTAATTTGTATTTAATTTCTTATTAAAAAAAATGCTAATTCTACTCTCCTTACCAAATATACACCATTCATTTTTAGAAAAGGAATACGCGTTGAATATTTTGTATTTGCCACTTCGCTGATTATTTTGTGATAGCTGCCATTATTATCTCACTACAAGTGTGTCTAATGAACTAAGTAGGAAAACATCGCCCCTTGTGTTTGGGTCACCCCACATAGTGATTACTGACCTAGTTTTGAGTGCGTCACTACGCCCCCTTCACTTGACGACTTAGATAACTAAAGCTCATTTGAACAAAGAGATTGAGATTTTTCTGAGTGACTACATGAATATCTAAATAGGATTCTGGAGTACATTTTAACATTAAGCCTGGAACCACATGTTCTCAAACTAGAATATGAACGGCTACGTACTGAAAGTGTACAGATCTAATTTGTTTACCTACTTTATTATATTGTATACTGTACATTTTATATGGTATATAATACTAGACCCTTCCCCCCCCCTCCCTCGCATTATTATTTTCAACACACACATATTGAAAAATCATCATAGACTCTACCATCAAATATGAGTGACTATCGACATTTTTATGAGGAATAAATTAACTTTAAAAAAAAAAATCAAAATAAAATATAGCCTATGTTACTCGCTGATAACGTAGCTTTATATTGATGAAAGAATTTTTTAAATCGGTTCAGTAGTTTTTGAGTTTGTTTATTACAAACCAAAATCAAATCTTTCCTCTTTATAATATTACTATAGATATCAAAAGCACACCATTGTTTGTAGTCTCAGAGCCACATATGGCAACACCGCTTGTTGCTTATTTCACTAACGACACATCTCTATTTCATTTTGGGTTGTATTAGGTTTGCATTTCAACTCTACCTAACCTAGTCTAACCTTGTAGTTTTATTATTTTATTGTAATTATTGTAGGTGACCTGGTCGTCTAGGGGTAAGGTGTCAGACTTCTGTTCTGGCGGCCGGGGTTCTATCCCATGTCCCGGCACAGATTTATCTGATTACCAAACCTTTCCTTCACCTCTGACAAGACATCTTGGGAATGTGAGGAATGCCAGGTCTCCACCGTGGTTCGGATTCCACGTTAAACTGTAGGTCCTCCATTTCATCTCACAATCACCCTACCATTACACATTAGCGTAAGTGCGTATAACCCGGACGGGTAGTAAGACGCGGTGCTAATAATAATAATAATAATATTGTAATTATTGTAACTAGTAAGAGGGTTGTTCTCAATACATTTTTGCCATGTTGCCACGTTAGACAGTTGTTTTTCCCTTGCGCGCTTTTGAAATGATGTTTCTTCCTCTTGTAAAATTTCTGTCTTTTATGAAGGAGCACTAGATTAAACCCGCTTCGGTGGTCGCATGGTCTAAAGCACTACTCTCGAAGTAGACTAGACTGCCGATGACAGGGAGGTTGTAGCTCGACTTCTGGTCGGATGTACTGAGGCTGCTTTTTACAAACCAGTTTTCCATTCTACCTTCACGCAAATGAGGATACACTTACTCTTAATTCAACCTTACACATCTCAAACTCCATAGCGTAATTAATATATATGCGTATAGCTTGGACAGGTAGTAAGACGCGGTGCAAAAAAAACATTCTTTCGTTTATAAAAAAAATATACAGCATGTCCATTGAATATATTATTAATAAAAAGTATAATATATCCTGGACTACTTGTGTGGTTTAGTGGTTATAGTTCTTGGCTACAGATCTAAAAGTCCTTGGTTCAATCCCTGGCGTTTGTTTGTCCGTGAAGCAGTGGGTATGGAACAGGGTCTAATTTAGCCCTGTGAGGACAGTTGAGATTCTTGGATAAAGAAGTAGCTTTCCTGGTCTACAAAACTGAAAGGCTTATTATTATTATTATTATTATTATTATTAGCACCACGTCTTACTACTCGTTCGGGTTATATGCTTTAAGTACTAATTACGCTAATGGATTGGGAATCGGGAAGGTTGAATTAGAGGAAGTGAACCCGCATTTGCAGGATGTTGGTCTAACAAGTTGGCTAGAATAAACAAAGCTTACTTTTCCACATGCCTTGACTTCCAACATGTTGGATCCAACTTGTTACATAATAAAAGAGTCTTCGCTCTCACTATGAAGGTAGGTTTGGTTGAAAGGCGTATGTGTCTGACTCCCCTTGTTGGCAAAGTTGATTAGGTTAAACATCCATTCAACTCGATAGCGCATGCGCAGAACCTCCCAACTCGGCCAACATATTGGGTTGGTCGTTTATTATCTCTAACAAATGATCCAACACAACCCAACACTACTTGTTGGCTCTGACCAGCTCACCCAACACCAACATGTTGGCCAACATCCCCCACAAGTTTGGAGTGCGTTTATATTGTAACACAACTTGTTGGGATCATGTTGGTCAATATTGTTAGCTGTGTGTAGAGAGGTGGAGAAATGCGACCTGTTGGACCTCCAATGTATTTGTTCAAAAACGCAATGTAATGGACATGCGATGTATTTGTAATGCGATGTAATTGTATATAGGTGACCTTGTGGTCTAGGGGTAAGGTGTCGGACTTCAGTGCTGGGGGTCCGGGGTTCAATTCTTGGTCTCAACACAGATTTATCTGATTACCAAACCCTTCCTTCACCTCTGACAATACATCTTGTGAATGTGGGGAATACTAGGCCTCCACCGTGGTTTGGATTCCACGTTAAACTGTAGGTCCTCCATTTCATATCACAATCACCCTACCATTACACATTAGCGTAAGGGCGTATAACCCAAACGGGTAGTAAGACGCGGTGCTAATAATAACAATTGTATATATACGCCCCTTCAATCCTATTGGTTGTACGTTAGAGTAGGGTTAGCTGGGTATAGAGAGATGGGGAAAATGCGACGTAATGGACATGCGATGTAATGGACTTGCGATGTAATTGTATATATACGCCCCTTCAATCCTATTGGTTGTACGTCAGAGTAGGGTTAGCTGTGTATAGATAGGTGGGGGAAATGCGACGTGATGGACCTGCAATGTATTTGTTCCTAAAACGCAATGTAATGGACATGCGATGTAATGGACTTGCGATGTAATGGTGCCCACCCTACGATTCAAATAAATTGATGGATTCTAATTTTTTTAACTTTAAATTTCTAACCATTATCAGTGGCAGGCGACCTAAGGCCTTAAGATCTGTCGCTGGTGACGGAAAGGTTGGAGTTCCAAAGCCGGTTTGATGTACATATGTATTTAAAAACTATTTTTTCTTCTTTACTTACATGAAAATGATGAATTATTTGCTCTAAATTATATATTCCCTATCTTACTCTAGTAATGTAGATTTGCGGATATACCAGCCAGGCATTAGGAGTACCACATAAAGATTTCAAAGATACATCGATAGTATATTTTTGATGTTTGACACTCTTATGCCGGGATCACGATCAACTTAAAGTTAACTTAACGTAACTTAATGTAAAGGTTCTCCTCATGTTTTTAAATGTAAGTGATCACAATGCAGTTAACTTAACGTAAGAGATGTCCTGGGAGGTCTTTTACTTTAAGTGAACGTTACATGAAGAGCATCACGTGATCTAGCCAGCCATTATTATGCGAGTGACGTCAACAGGGCTATTTAGTAATTCATTTGTTGGTATTATGACCAATGTTTACTTTTTAGCATAAGCTCTAGTGATCAGTCATTGAAACAAAATAACTAAACTAAAATTGGTAAGCTAAATTTATCAAAAAAGTTTTGTAATAGATATTTATAATATCAATTGAAAACTGTAAACATTCACAGATCATCACTTTACAAATAGTACAAATCACAGATCATACCCGAGAATGAAGATGTTTGTCTTGAGTTGTTACGTTAAGTTACGTGAATCATGATCACACATACGTTAAGTTAACTTTAAGTGAACGTTACGTTAAGTTGATAGTGATCTCGACATTAGGGAAACTAGGTAGTATTACATTGCACTTAACCTAACAGGAAACAAGCAGTCTTAATGACGTTGCATAACTGTGTCGTCACGGCAAGTCAAGATAGGAGTTCTCATGTCATTGTATTCACATTTTATTCAATTAATTTTTAAAGAGACAGCATTGAAACAAAATATATATTCTTAAATAAATCTAAAAATAGTCGTAGTGTGTCACAATTTTTTTTAATCTCTTAAGTAGTTTTTTTGTAAACTTATTTTTTAAAATTCTCTACAACTGTAGGAGTCTCCCTGCCAGGATGTAGATTAAAAAAAAGGTCCAGGGAAGCAAATATCCATCTAGAATAGAATCCAATAAAACGTAATTTTATAATGAAAGTTAATGCTGTCCATGTGCAAATACTAGAGTGAGTGCTTATACTTGTTAGTTAAACAGGGTAAGTGTTATTAGCAGAAAAACAAAAGGCCTCACAGTGTGAACTATTCATTTTCTTCCATCTCTTTCTATTTCGTACATTTGCATTTATGTTTGATAGGGCTTAAACTGCTTGGGGGTCAAGCTAGGATGCAGCCCGCTTCGCAAAATAGCTTTCAATGCACCAAGTAGGCAACGTAATTAATTTGACTGCCTACACCAATGTTTCCCAAACTTTTTTGATCGCGACCCTAAATTTAATATTTTCCTGGGCTGGCAACCCAAAGTGCCATTTCTTTATAGTTTCATATAATCAATTAATTTCCATAAAATTTAAATCAGATAAAATGTAAAGAGGAATTTTTAATGAAAATATGACATTACAATGTTCGTAAATTGTAAGAAAAAAAAACACCTATTTATGTGGCTACTAATATGACGCTTCCTTCTTGGGGAGTTCTTTAGAATTTCTATTTTGTATCTATATATGTTATCAACTAAATTGAAACAATTCCATTAAATTTTCAATATTACATATGGAAAATTACACAATATTTTACGGTGAAAATGTGACTTCAATGGAAAATTTGGTACGTGACAAAAACTGTTTTTCAGTGACAACCGTGAAGCTGTTTCGTTTTTTTAGATGATAAATTTTGAGTTTGGTTGAAGGAATTAGAACAATGCATAGCCTTCTAAGGATCTAGGTTATTCCTTAATTTTTTAATCATATCAAGACCTAAACATCCTTGTTCACAGAGGTAGGATATATTGTCAGAAGAAGTAGATTTTTTTTTCAAATTCCCATACTAGAATGGGTTTGTCTTTTGAGTCCTAATTTTAGACGATTCTGTTTGAGACTATCCGTGACCCTCAGGGACATTTTTGCGAAACTCATTCGGATCACGACCCTGGGTTTTGGGAACTATTGACCTACATTAACGGTCTATCTCATAAGTTACACGATTTTCTAAACTATCAAGGTAAGCTTTCACTGTAAACGTTGGGTAACTATTTGTTGAAGGCGTCAGACCTAAGACACAGAATGCAGACAAGAACGTGACAAAACTGTAATACAAGCTATTTCTGTAGTAATTTTAGAGTAAGGCAAAGTCCGCACTTGTAAAGTTTAAGCCCGCTACCTAGATTTTGACAGGACTTCACTATCTTCTGTATAACTTACAACATCTTGCCATCCAGAAATATAACGTGATGTGATGTTACACGATTTGCAACTTTGCCAGAATTTCTCGCTTCGTGGCTTGTCAAGATTGAGTTAAATCTCCACTATCCTTGCCCGTTTTTCTCTCTCCTTGGAACAGATACCGATCGAATAGAGTAATTTTAATTCTCTAATTTTAAATATAAGATTTTTCAGGTGGGAGGATAACATTAGAATGAATCTGAAATAGATAGTGTGCAATGAGGTGGACTAGATACATTTGACTCAACATATAGATAGGATGTAATGAGGTGGACTGGATAGGACTAGTTCAAAATAGGGATAGAGTGTAATGAGATGGTTTGGATATAACTAGCTCTAAATAGGGATAGGGTGTAATGAGGTGGACTGGATATAACTAGCTCAAGATAGGGTGTAATGAGATGGTTTGGATTAAACCAGCTACAAAATAGGGATAGGGTGTAATGAGGTGGACTGGATAGAACTAGCTCAAGATAGGGTGTATTGAGATAGTTTGGATAGAACTAGCTCAAGATAGGGATAGGATGTAATGATATGGACTGGATAGAACTAGCCCAACATAGATATAGGGTGTATTGAGGTGGACTGGATAGAACTAGCTCAAGATAGGGGTATGATGTAATGAAGTGGATTGGATTAAACCAGCTCAATAAGAAGATAGGGTGTTATGAGGTGGACTGGATAGAACTAACTCAATATAGGGATAGTGTGTAATTAGGTGTACTGGATATAACTAACTCAATATAGGGATAGTGTGTAATTAGGTGTACTGGATATAACTAACTTAATATAAGTATAGGGTGAAATTAGGTGGACTGGATAGAACTCAAGATAGGGATATAGCCAACATTTATAGGTCGTTACAACACGTGTTTCAGCACATGACTTCCATGATTAAGGTACGCCATTCACAGTACCGAGTCATGTTTGGTTAATGAAGTTCCGGTAAACTCCAGCTCATACCGGAATAATGGAAGGAGTACAGGGTTAAAAAACCACAGATAAGACTTAGATAATATTAAAAACTCAAAACCAACTTTTATGTTAATTACTTGGTCATTAAAACATTTTAAACTAAGCAACTCTTCATATCTGGTGTAATATATTATAACTTAGTATTTTAAATTTTCATTTATTTTAACTTTTTTTAAATTGTTTGTATTGTTAAGATGTTTTGACTCTGAATTCCACTGTGAATGCTGTCAGTTCATAGTTGTTATGTCGTGGTGTTATTTTGTATGTATTTGACTCATATCACAACAACGCTACCAATTTAAACAGATAATACCAAATTATGCCAAATTCTTATAAGGGCAGATTATAATGTTATTTATATACAATATTTTTAAGGTTAACGAACCAATTTAATTCATACTTGCAGTTATTAAATTACAATAATATCTAAGTCTTAACCTTATTATAGTATTCGCTCCTTACGAAAGATAAAATTAGAATGTTTTTAAAATTTAATACAGGGATAGGGTGTAATGAGGTGGACTGGATATAACTAACTCAAGATAGAGATGTGTAGTACACTTTTATAAGTGTGACATTGAGTTTTAGAGTTTCAAATGCCATAGAGTAATATTAAATAAGATGTGTCATTCTTCTCCCATCATGTAGCAATTGGATTAAATCAAACAATGTAACAAAAAAAATGGTTGCAGTACACATTTTCACTATGAAAATATTCATTACCATGAAATGGTTGTGTCTCTAATAAACAAATTAAATCATAAACATTATTTTGTGAATCTGTATTAAAGCAAACAAAATTTCAAGTTGTTTGTTAAAATAAGAAAATTGAGAGCTTACCTCGTGGTTTATGAGAGAAAATGTATATTAATAAATTTAAAATTGTATGTATACATGCATGTATGCGTGTATGTATATTGTATGTTTGTATGTATGTTAGTACATATCTCTGTCTGAAAGATTTTGCGTTCTTCCATACGAGCTAAAAGGCTGTAATTTGGCATATTTTTAAAAAAAGTAATAAAAAATAAATCACAAAAAAAGTCCATTTATTTATTTTCAAATAATAATATGTACTGTTTCACACATTTAGTATTAATGTTTTTTCTCTATAGCTTCATTGCTAAGGGAAAATATCAACTTGAAAGCCAAAGATAAATTATAAGAAAAGTTTTAACTTTAAATTCAAAGATAAATTATATGAGATCATCGCCCATTGTCAGCTGGTTGTAGCTAATTAAACTTACAGATTCCAACAACTTAGTTGGTAGCGTGTCTTTCTGCTGAGTTAAGGGTCCCGCGTTTGATTCCTGGCGTTAACGATAGATTTATATTTGGTGAAATGGGGGATTCCCCTTTCACAGTGATGAATTAACAGCCGGGGGCTGGATGTTGTGTCTGTTCTAGAGTAGATCAGTCGGTTCAGAAAGTTCGCGTTAAATACCTCAAATAAATGAAAAAAAAAAGATTATGATAAGAGCTCTTGCAGTGGAAGGGCTACTATAATAATAATATTTAGCACCGCGTATTACTACCCTTTCGGGTTATACACTTAAGTACTAATTACTCTAATGAATTAGGAATAGGGAAAGTTGATTTAGAGTAAGTGAACCCGCATTTGCATGGAGGGAGAGAGGCAAACCATTTAGGAAAAACCACCCCCAGTTCACCCAACCGAGATTCGAACCTCGATCTCCCCGTCCTCAGCAGTCGAGCTCAACACAACTAGTGCGTTGGCCAACTACGCCACCGAGGCAGGTGCTACTATAATACTTTATAATGATTTAAATGACGTTACATACATACATCTATGCCGGGACAGAGGATTGAACCCCGGATCTCCAGCACAGAGGTCCGACACCTTAGCTCTAGACCACCAGGTCACCCAAGTTTTGTTACAGCTTTTAATGTTGTTTTTTACCCACTTCAGTGTCCGCGTAGTCTAACGCGCTATTCTCGTCTTAGACTAGACTACCGATGACGGGGAGATCGAGGTTCTAAGCTTAGTCCAGTGTACTGAGGATGGTCATTCCACGTTCCCTTCACGCAAATGTGGGTACACCTCCTATATCTTAAAATTATTAGCGTAATTAATACATAAAAGTATATCCCGAATGGGTAGTATGACTATGTGCTAAAATAAAATATTGTTTTTTATTAGTTTTACAAATGCATAGCAAACAAGTCATTATAATATTTGTGTAAAATTTAAATAATTTATTATTAAATTATATTCAGAATTCTGATATGGCTTCCTCAATAAGAATATTTTAATTTAATTTAACTTTTTTTTATTGGGTTGTCTTCCAATGATCGATTTTTCAATTTCCTTTAAATCCAAGCCTAAAACGTTTCGTGACTTTTCCTACAGATTGATGAATCTTCAAACGAATGGCTAAAAGGGTTTTCGATTGAAAAGAGTAATCACAGCTATTAAGACCACCAACCCATTAAAGACTTGACCCAAGTAGGTTTTTAATGGAGCAAGACTTTAAGGCCATGAAAGGACTTGCTGCCAGATACGCTTTATTATGGGGTACTTTTGCAATGAACAGGTGGACAACTTTTTAGCAAGCTACCATTTGCATTTACATTTACATTTAACAGCTTTGAAAATAAATATACACTATTTGTCTATTTAAATTTATAGAATTGTAGTGGTGACATAAAGGTTCTTTCATTCATTATAACACAAATTTAAAGTTTGTAATACCATACAAACATATTGATTCCTTTCATCTGTATTTTGTTGTGAACAATACGTATAAATATATATTTTTATCACCACTGCCTATTGCCTATTCAGTTTTTTTTTATCGTATGGCATATAATGACCGAAAGGGACATGCCATCCAGTTCGGGCCCCTGTATGTAGACTATTAGTCTCTCTGTTGGCACAGAGCGTTACCCAGAGCACACTATAGGAGGTTGTCTACACGATGAACCCGTAATCAGATCATGTGATATAGTTATTATTAAGTTGAGGAGCCAGTGAGTTATATTATTATTATTTAGCACCGCGTCTTACTACCCGTTCGGGTTATACGCTTTAAGTACTAATTACGCTAATGGATTGGGAATCGGGAAGGTTGAATTAGAGGAAGTGAACCCGCATTTGCAAGGAGGGAGAGTAGAAAATCACAGTGAGTTATAACCTAACTTAAATACAACTAACCAAACCCTAATGACCGTTGGGATAATTCCCTTTAAGGGAAACATATCAAAGGTACCAGTCGGGAATCCAACCCGGTACCCCTAGACTCGTAGCTAGATACACTGACCACTACACCACGGGGCCAATTACCTGTTCAGGTTATACGCATATATGATAATTACTATAATGGGGTAAGGATGAGGAAGGAAAGCATTTTAAAGGTAATCTACCCGCATTTTGTGGAAGGAAAGTGGGAAAACATTTAGGAACAAAGGCATCCTCAGTAGACCCGACTGGTATTCGATCCCCGACCTCTCAGTCTTCAACAGGACTGTCTAACATGAGAGTGGCGCCTTATATCAGAGGTACTCAACCATTTTGTACCCTAAGAGCACATTCAAGACCAATGGTAGTTCGGTGGGAACCATTTAATTTGTCAAGGAAAATTTGCAAAAACATTACGTGATAGGGAAGAAAGGGGATGGGGTAGGGGTTAAACCCTTCTACCTATATGATGACGGAAAAATTTAAATAAAACTGCATTATTTATGGATTTAATAAGATTAAAATAAAGCTACTAGAAAATATATAACCATTTTAGTGTTTAAGTATATTTATTAAAATATTGAGTTATTCTGTGTGTTGATCAGGCAAAAAAGATGAGTAGACCAAGACAAAAATCTTGACAAATGAAAAAGTAAATAAAAGGGGGGTGGGGGAGAGAAAGGCGGAAAGGGGTAAGTCTTAGAGATTAGGGAAAAGATATACCTTTTAAGTTGAAACTGTTCGAATGGTAGTTCCGAGTATACGTGTCAAATAAACAGGCAGAGAAAGAGGATTTAGAGGGAGGGATTGGATAAGGGGTGGTTGGAATTAGTTAGGTAGGGGGAGGGGGAAGTTATTAATCCCTAACTTCTTAAGAACAGCATACCCACAGATGTAAACTGATTTTTGTCGGAAACGTGACATATGATTAAAAGTGTTAGTAAAAAAATTATCAGTTGTGGTCAAAAAGTGGCGGGTAAAGTCATTAAGGTTGGTGAGTACTATGATTCCCGCGAGCATAGGGTTGGGGAGGCTTACCTTAGCCCATTCGGCCAATTAATTATATTAACTCGACTTTTGTCGTTTTTTGAAATGTTGTTGCTATCGCAATTATAAAGGTATATTTTATTCTTTTTACAAATATTTATGTCAAGTCAATGTCTTCAAAAATATATTAAAGTTTTTTTTTTTTTAGAATTTTACGAATTTTGATTCTATAGAATGCCATAGAATTCGATGAATTCGATCATCCCGTCTCTAGTTCATACATTAGGGAATTACGTCATTTAGAGATGTATGAAACATTTGAATTGTTATCGAACAATGTCAATCCATTTCAGTTTCCCCTTAATCGCTCTCTAAGCCCCCCCCACCCCCTTCGCCAACTCCAAGTCACATTCTAACAAGTGAGTATCCACTAGTCCCCGATTTATAGGTAAACAATGGCGGATATTACGTTTTTCGCCACAATAGCCACCTGGTTTGTTTACCCACCATTGTTATAGTTGGACAATCACTACTTACCAACGAATGTTCAATTAATGATTTATACTAATTAAAATAGAGATATTTCAAACTTTCAGACGACAAACACTTTTTGATGAATTAAAACGAAACGTTTTGTCACAAAGGGAATATAGATTTATGAATAGTTTCAAAAATATTTGGTAACCCATAACATATATATAAAATTGTTTTCAATTTTATTATTCAACTAAATTCATAATAATCTTTTATATTTTAAAGATATTTTCAATATGTCACATCCGTAATTTTCTCAATCATGTTTTGGCAACCACGTTAATTATATTCTCATTTAATGTATTTTAAGAACAAAGAAAAATGTTAATGCGAATAAACAAGTGTCTTCATTTAGAATAAATTTGAGTAATATTTGGTAACCTAATCTAATGGTAAAGGATTATGGGGGATAGTTTATAAGTTGACCCAAATTGGTGCAGGGAAAATATGTAAAAACAACATGTGTATACACCATGAAAGGCTGGTCCAACACCTCAGACCGCTTGACCCCCAGTTGATATCATAGCTGGCGAACTTCTTTTTGGATTATGATAATACTTCAAAACACACATACTCACTTATGAAAATAGTTATGGTGTATATAATCATCTGGGGTCAAATTCGAGTACAAAAAGTGTTACATTTTTTTTTTCTATAACGATTCTATAGTTGGCTTTAAAAACTATGTTGACAAGCGGTGAAGCACTTCATTTTTATTGGTTACGTTTAATAGCTTTAGTTTTATTGTCTGTACTCCACGTCTTACTACCCGTCCGGGATATTCACATATTTACACTAATGTGGTAGAGATGAGGAAGGTAGAATAGTACCGTGCTCCACGTCTTACTACCCGTCCGGGATATCCACATATTTACACTAATGGGGTAGAGATGAGGAAGGTAGAATAGTACCATGCTCCACATCTTACTACCCGTCTAGGATATTCACATATTTACACTAGTGAATAAAATTAGAGTAGTGTAACTGGTACTCTTTTTTCCTGGCAATTTCAGTCAAAGGACAATGTCGTGTGCTACTAAGAAAAAAGTGTACATTTTAGATATCATTAAATCTCATTGAAATCAATATAATTGACCATTTTTCACATATAAAGGGTCAAATAACCAAATTCATAAATACATTTATTTTGGTTTAATTTCTCGTGTGTATGACACATTAAAAAATGCAGCAATGAACTTAAAATTATAGTGATATTAACTTTAACGTACTATGCTACGTAAGGATTTGTAAAATCAATTCTGTTGATATTTCGATGTGTTGAGTTATTAGTTGCCTACCTCGGTGGTCTTGGGGTAAAGTTCTTGCCTCAGGACCCTATGTTCACGAATTTAAAGCTATGTATTTTTATTATGTGATTCAAATCCTTAGCACAACTTCCTTCGGAGGGGAAGTAAAGCCATTGGTCCCAAGTCGATCGTGGCTTGTAAAAGAATACATGTGTTTGTATGTGAAAATACTTTTCCCGTCCGAAGTGGTAGGCTCTTTCACGCTCGCTCATATAAATTCATTGTGGAAGGCGACTAGGAACCACAACGCTTCCTATCCTCCTCTAGTACGTGGGATGTTTACCAGATGGTGCAGGCAGCACTAGCCAGCCGAAGAGCTCATTGCATGCACAGTTCCGGATGGATATAAATTACATCGAACTATCCTTTGGGTTGTTGACTTGAGTATGTATGTATATACCTTGATTTTTGTAAGAAGAGCAATATCTAGTAGTTACAGAAGTTACTAAAACCATGTTAATATATTCATACATCAAGTAACGCTATCTGGAGTTCACTTTTTATAAATATTATCACTATATATAAATTAATACAAATAAAATATTAGAATGCTATCAATTTGGCCACAAAGAAACAGATTGAATTTTCAAAACTGTTCTCCCAACCAAAATCAGCGTATAGTTATTACTAGAGGTGTGTGAGTAGGCATTTTCAATTTCTAGTCGAGTTAGAATGAAATAATCGCATTTTCTTTAGTTAGAGTAATATGAAGCATTATTTGATATTTAAAGTTTAATTTCTTTTGTGGATCCATTTATAAATAATAAATACAAACAGATTTGCTGGAAAAAAATTTTTTGCAAGAAATTGTATTCACATAAACTCGAATTTTTAAAATATATAATCTAAATGTACTTTTTTTGCTTTAATTAGACAAAAGGAAATATTTAGGGCATCTATTTGTTATAAATAACATAACATTAATTAAACTCAGAATTTTCCAGTAAAAAAAATCAAGAATTCCAAGTACTCAGACTTGTTTGAGTTTTGTAAAGATCTTCAGTAAGAGTTCAAGCAGCTTCTAAAATAAAGATTCAAACTCGAATCTTAGTTCTCGCAAGCACTAATTTAAAATACACTGTTTTATTAGCTTGCGTTTTGTGCCCCTTGAGATGCGCCTAGAACTACTACATTGCAACAACGCGTATTGTATTTAAAAACATCGCACGGGGCTATAGAAGAGCTTGGACTATTCACCCCTCGAAGTCAAATGCAACACGCTTAACAGAGGTGCATAAACATGGCCCCGCCCATGAAAGCACTAACGACCGGACCTAGTGCAATCGTTAGTGCTACGTTAGTGCTGCTCAATAAACACAAAAATTTCGTTAGTGCTACATTTAGGCTTATATTATTATTGTTATTATTATTATTATTATTATTATTATTATTATAATTATCACGGCGTCTTACTACCCAATCGGGTTATACGCACTTACGCTAAGGTGTAATGGTAGGGTGATTGCGAGATGAAATGGAGGACCTACAGTTTAACGTGGGATCCGAACCACGGTGGAGGCCTGGCATTCCTCACATTCCCAAGTTATGATTAATACGCGTCTTGTCAGAGGTGAAGGAAGGGTTTGGTAATCAGATAAATCTGTGCTGGGACCGGGGATTGAACCCCGGCCGCCAGCACAGAAGTCTGACACCTTACCCCTATACCGCCAGGTCACCTAGGTAGGTTTATTAAAATACTATTATTTTTATTGCAGTCAACAATGGAGATTGTTTAGCTATGTTATTATACTATCGGCATCAAAGTGACCGCTGTGATTTTAATTAAATGACTTATAAATATATAAAAATGAATACAGCAATATTTGAAATTCCAGGTAGCAACCTTCCTACTATAATAGTACTAATACTAAAAATACTAGCAATAATAATACAATTAAATAATTACATTGTTATTATTCTCTTTATTAAAGTGCTGACCAACAGTCACAAGATCTATAACAGGCTACCACTGAAAAATAAATAAAAATACAACGTATAGAAATAAACAAACAATTAAAATATATGATAATTAAATTAAACAATAAATATAAAAGAAAATAAATGGTACCGAACTCCACATGGAATTTCTCGCTCTATTTGTTAAAAAATGTAGATATTTACCCAAAATTCGTACTATAATATACATTAGCAAACCCGAGAAGAAATTGCACTATACACATGAAAAACATTTTTTGACTCACGATTTTAAATTTTATAATTTTATTTTTAAAGAATTAACGTCTTAATTGTATATTTGGACCAACAAAAAATATCGATATTGGGTCCACAAAGGTCGACATTTCGTATTAAAATGTCGATATCCGGTTTAAAATTTTATTGGGGTTTGCACATCTTTTGTTTATTGCATTGCTATTAAATTCCTCATTTATAAGTTTTGACCAATAATATAGGTAAATATTGACTATTGAATCTAAAATGATGGAGATAGATCATTGTTGTACAAACATTTCTCCGAAGAGGTTTAAGGAAAAATAACATACATTTTTTGAGAGACTTGCTTATATTTAATTACTCTATGGCATTGGAGAATTATTGCGTTAGAACTTTAGTAGTATCTCTTTACAACTAAAGCTCACAAAATTGTATTAATATATTTACCAATATCTCAGAAACTATTGGGTCTATAAAAATATATTTCATATACATTTTGTTTAATTTTAAATAGTACTACAATTTTGCAATGATAAGTTATTTAGCATCTCAAATAGTTGCGGAGATACGAAAGTTTCTGCTTCTGTAAAGTACCCTAAAAAAGTTTTTATTGAAAAATGAAAATAGCCAGTTTATTTATTATCTTAATCAACGCTTAGATACAAATTTTAACCAAAATTGTTAAAGCCGATTTTGAGAAAATCGATTTTTTTTTTTCTCTTTTAGCTTTTGATTAAACTTCTCTTAATCTTAGTGTTAAACAGATACACAGACAGACGGCATTGCAAAAACAACTTTTTAGGGTACGGGGGGTCATGAGACGTTAACATCCATCAACATTTCAGGTGATAACATTTTACGGTTGCAATACCTCACCTTATGTTCGAAAAATTTATATATATATATATATGCGTATAGCTTGAAAGTTATTGGTTTTATAAAAATATGTTTCAAATAAAACAATTGTATCATAAATAGACCTACATATTTGTGAAGATAGGTAATTTCCTATCTCAGATAGTTTCGGAGATGTGATAAAAATGGAGAATTTACGCATAATACCGGAACCCTTATAGGCATTTTGCCGAAATATTGAGAGTAGCCATTTTGTTTGGAATATTTATTAATGTTTTTAAATGAAATTTAATCAAAATCGTTAGAACCAATTTTGAAAAAATCCATATTTTTTTTCTGTTTGCTCTCCAATAAACTACCCTTAATTTTAGGGTTAGATATTCAATTCCAAGAACTCCCCGGTGCAACCCTATGAAAACCCTGGATAAAAAGTTTTAGCCCGATCAGTAATCAGTAAAAAATTTAGGTTCTATTTGGAGGTACAGACAGACAGGCTCACAGATGGAAATTCAAAACAACTTTTTTGGATTCGGGGGGTCATGAAAGGTCAACATTCATCAAAATCTTGAGTTAGATTTTTTTTTTTTACTACCACAATACTTTCTCTACCTGTAAGATAGCGAGAAAGTAAAAAGGAGATTAAATATAATTTAATATAGGGAAAGCGTAGAACCGTAACTAAGAACATTTTTGGTCTAAGAAGTTATGAAGATAATGAAATCATCACAACAAATTGTTAGGGTGATAAAATATCGGGATATTATGGTGGACAGGACATGCATTGCCAATGGGAGATTTTAGAATCGTGTTCAGGGTATTTACTGCTAAACCTAATGGGAAGAAATCATTGGTAAGACCTTGGCGCAGATGGAGGGAAAACATTGGAATGGACGTGAAATAGATAATGTGTGATGAGATGGACTTGATAGAACTAACTCAAGATAGGGATAGAGTGTAGTGAGGTGGACTGGATAAAACTAGATCAAGATAGGGATAGGGTGTAATGAGGTGGACTTGATAGAACTAACTCAAGATAGGGATAGTGTGTAGTGAGGTGGACTGGATAAAACTAGCTCAAGATAGGGATAGGGTGTAATGAGGTGGACTGTATAGAACTAGCTCAAGATAGAAATAGGGTGTAATTAGGTGGACTAGAGGGAACTAAATCAAGATAGGGATAGGGTATAATGAGGTGGACTGGATATAACTATATCAAAATAGGGATATGATGTAGTGAGGTGGAGTGGATATAACTAGCTCAAGATAGGAATATGTGGAATACTTTTGTAAGTGAGGCAATTAATAATTTTATAGAGTTCCCAATGCCATAGATTAAGTATGTAAAAAAAAAAGGCATAATATGTAATTATAAATAATACATTCTCATGAGGAAGAGGCGGGGGTGGGGGTGCGGGACAAAACTTTTATTGAATTTGTTTGAAGTAATCCTAAATTCAAAGTATTAAATTAGCGGGGTAGTACTTAAATAACTATAAGTTTGGTCCTTCTTTCGTGGTAAAAATAGAATTCAGGAAATGTGGATCTAGTGTTTCTTATACAACGACGAAAAAGGTTGACCTTTCATAATCTATTTATAGAAAAAAAAATGTTATTGCGATTTTCCAAGAAAGGATTATGAATACATTCATGTTCAACGGCAAACTTAAAAAAAAAATTACTATTAGATGTATTAAAAAACAAGTATTACGATAAAGTATGCATGATAAAGAGAGTTAGGATTCCTAAAAGGTTTCGAATTGATATAACCACAAAATAAAAGGTTTTGTCATGATAATCAGTAACACAATAATAATATTAGTTATGATAGTAATAATAATAATAATAATAATAATAATAATAATGGTATGTGCAGTGAAAGCCAAAACATTTTCTGGCTTAACTGTACACGCAAAACATCAGGCGAGGTAAGCACATTTGGGAAAACCTGAGGGCTACTAGAGAGAGATTGATATTTTTTAGTTTAATTGATTAAAATAGGTTTATAAATAAAAATAATAAAACACTAATAAACGTGAGTTAAATATTAAGTGATAATATACGTTATTCCGAGTGAGTGAGTGAGTGAAAGTGTGAATGAAAGGGTGAGTGAATTAAAGTGAGTTAGTGTGTGAGTGAGTGAGTGAGTGAGTGAGTGAGTGAGTGAGTGAGTGAGTGAGTGAGTGAGTGAGTGAGTGAGTGAGTGAGTGAGTGAGTGAGTGAGTGAGTGAGTGAGTGAGTGAGTGAGTGTGAGTAAGTGAGTGTGTGAGTAAGTGATTGTGTGAGTAAGGGAGTGTGTGAGTAAGTGTGTGAGTAAGTGTGTGAGTAAGTGTGTGAGTGTGTGAATGTGTGAGTGAGTGCGTGAGTAAATTAGTTTGAGTGTGTTAATAAGTGAATGCATGGAAGTGAGTGCGTGAGTGAGAGTGAGTGAGTGCGTGCGTAGGTGAAAGTCCGTGTGAGAGTTATTGCGTGTGAGTGAGTGCGTGTGAGTGAATGCGTGTCAGTGCGTGTAAGTGCGTGTGTGTATGAGTTTAGTCCATGTGTACGTTAGTAAGTTCGTGGGTGAATAAATGAATTAGCAAGTGTGAGAATGAGCAATTGAGTGAATGAGTGAGTGATTGATTTTGTGAGTGAGAGAAATAGTACGTGAGTGAGTATATGGTAATTTCTAAAGGTTGCGTGGTTCTTGTAAGAAAATGTTTAAGACTGTCTTGAAGGAGGGACTTAGATAGCCTTTTCTTTCCTTAATTATCGTAGTGTGATGTTGTCTAGAAACGTTGACGATTCGTGGAATGTGGGCTACGTTAATACAAAGAATTGTTCCTATTTAATCAAATTCTTCAGAAAGTTTTGTCATATTTCCACAATATTTTAATCAAATTTTTCACGAATATTAATTTTTATTTTCTCGCTTTCTAACAGGTAGAGAATGTATTGTGATCGTCAAAAAAATCGAACTCGAGAATTTGATGAATCTCGACGTTTCATGACCCCCGAATCTGAAAAAGTGGTTTTTGAATTTCCGTCTGTCTGTCTGTCTGTCTGTCTGTCTGTCCCTCCAACTAGAGCCTAAACTATTTTACCGATCGGGCTTAAACTTGGTATTTAGGGTAAGCATAGGGCTGCCCCAAGGGTTTTTTGGAATTGAATATATAACCCTAAAATTAAGGGTAGTAATTACTGAAGAGCAAAAAGAGAAAAATCGGCTCCAACAATTTTGATTAAATTTCATTTCTAAACATTTCTAAATATTACAAACAAAATGGCTACTCTCAATATTTCGGCAAAATGACTCTAAAGGCTCCGGTCTGAAGCGTAAATTTTCATTTTGTATCATATCTCCGAAACTATTGGAGAAATGAAATTACTTATCATTAAAAATAT